>JAUUEB010367096.1:0-12369 GCA_032362205.1 Clione limacina
TTGAACCTTTTTTCTTTGTCCTGGTAGGAAAATTTTCAGTTTAATAGACTCAGTGATGTGTGTTTCCTTTAGTAAAAATGTATTATTAACTATTTCCATTTAACATCATTGTTTTCTCAATCCAGCCGTAATCCCCTTATCTGAGCCTATTAACACATCCACTCACTCATCTGAGCTTTACCAGCTATCAGAAACTCTTCTTTGATACCATCTGTATTTTATCTGTCAGTGGAGAAGATCAAATGAGGTACGAATGAGATGAAAAAAGGAGGTTGCAATAACAATAATGGCAATGGAATTGTCTGCCAGGAAATCATCGGCACAAACCCGAAAACATGGAGTTGTGGACTTGGTTTAGCTGTTAACAGAATTGTATATCTAGTCTGGTATATTTTACTTTTGTTTCTACTTGTGTGGTACTACTATTTTAATCAATCTAAACCATAAACATCAAAATACCCGAATACTACCCGAAGACTACCCGGCAAGCCACCACACCCCACCCTAAACTCAGACCAAGAATGACTGTAGCTACCCAACTCTAACCCAGACTCCGGCTAGGACTTGGGTAGCTACCCCACCCCACCAGAACTGTCTGCTACCCTACCTCTACCCCACCCGGACTTCGGTCCAGAACTCTGGTTGCTACCCCACCCCACCCGGGTAGTTACCCAACTACCTGATCACAACACTGGTAATAGGAAGTTTATTTCACTCGCTTAAGTGCATATTCAACACATACAAACTGCTAGATTTGTAAATCAGTTAAAAGGTGCTTTTACAAAATTTACCAACATAATACGTAAATAAATGGTAAAAGATTCCATGAAAAACGGAAAATGTACCAATTTACATCAAATCGTACGAGCCGGTATATCTTCAAACAACATATCAAAGTTTGTTTTAATCCGTGCATCCACAACCAGCAAGCCACAAATAAAGTCAGCATGTACATTGATAGGTTCGATTTTATAATATAGATATCATCGATAATGTCTGAAACTGAAATCTCATACGTTTTATGTAATCATTATAACCCTAAACAAATGATGTCACATTTCAAAGGAGATATTCATCTTAAAACATCGTTGTTCTATTGCAGGCTTAACAAATCAGCACGAATGTTGTTCTCTGATTGACAAGATAATTCAGAATTAATGATTATTAGTGCTCACAGCAATTATAGTCTTTAAATTTTCAGCGAACTTGATGACATTTTTTTATGTTGCATGCCTTGAAGTGATCAATAATTTCATTTTCATTATAATAGTTTTGATATCCATTATTCAGGCAAGTTTTTCACAAGAAAATCTATATGAGATTTTTTTTGGCCTACAGCATTGAATTTTTAATATCTTTTCTTTAGCTTTGTTATTTGTTTTAGACTATTCGAGTTTCAATTGTTTTATTTTACAAGTATATTTACTTTACTTCCCTTCTACTCAAAAGAATATGTTATAATTAAATAGGCAACAGCATAAAGATAAATATATATTGTCCGGTGTCACATGAGCCTTTCAGGTCAATGCCGATTCAGAAATGCAACGCAAGTCGTGAATTAAAGGTTTAATTTTCTGGAGGCAATTTAAATAATCCTCGTCCATAAAAAGGTTTGCATTATATTTCGAACCGGAAATGCATTAGTTCCGTTGATAAGATGGCCACCTATTTTTGTCTTATGATAAATGTGTCTTTAGGTCTTTAGGTTTTCAGAGAACTTGATCAATCTCTTGGGTCAAAAAGTAGCATGACAGCTTGGACAGTACGAAACAGCAACATGTTGAAAAGTGTATATACCTTGGGAGTGGCTTTTTCTCCAGAAAAACAGCAATATTCAGATATGTATTGGCAAAGCGTGGAGTGCCCTGGATGGGCTATGCCCATCATGGAAATGCAAAATACCAGTAAATCTGAAGAGAGAGGTCTTCAAAGTAACTGTTGAGTCCATCCTCCTTCATGGCTTCACAGCCTGAACACACACATACACCTGGCATTTCTTGGGATAATCACCCCACCTGACAACGCTGCCAATCATATCCTCTGGCATTAGGGAAAAAAATACCCAGTTTGCAGAGCTTACAGGCAAGGCCGAAGTAGTTACTAACCTTCTGTGCGGACCGAAACACGGACACACGTGGTCGGACGCCCACACCGGACATTTGTCAACCAGCTTGTAAAGGACATTGGATACCACAATGATGAGTCTATCAAGGAAGCCATGGATGACTGATATGACTGGAGAAAAAGAGACAATTTTGTCCCGGAAACCCGTCAGACGTAGTTAGTAAATAAGACATGCAATGCTTATAAACTAATCGAGTTCTCATTCTCTCCTCTTTAATCTTATCAGTGGCACTGTCTCATTAACTTCCGCTATCTTCCTTGTAGTGTAAGTCTATCATCTTCCTTGTAAAACGACTTCCATCTAGGGTTGAATAAATTCATTATCTTCTTTATATATGTTATAACTCATCGGTTTGCTTTGATATACTAATACCGTTAATCAACATTTGTTCAATCAAATCAGTGAAATACATTGTCACTTTCAGATCTTTACTGAATAAAAAATCACATAACTCCGATTTGATTTAAGTTAGCATTGTAAACAGCTTTTGCTGAGTCCTCAACAATCAACATGATGCTTCCAACTGTAAATCCACATTCGAGACAGACATGTTGCCCCCTGGTGAATAGCCTTATATCATTGTTATTATCTTGAATAATAAATCCTTTATTACAAATGCAAATAAAAAAGGTATTTGTTGGCCACTATAGCTATTTATTATGGACATATTTTTGTTCCAAAAACATGAGTTATCTTTAATGATTTAAAAACATTTTAAAAGTAACCAAGAAAATATGTTGGTAATCAATACGGTCGTACTTAGTATACAACTAACAATGTATCATTTTACAAAATCCGTTTTAAATTCAGTTATGTTGTTGCCACAAAAACAAACGAAGAAGTTGGACATATAAAAACATAACTTATTCAAAACAAAACACCCGTATAACACTACTTAATAAAAACATACATTTTACTGCATTCATGAATTAACGGTATATGCTGTTTGAATTATCAAACACTACTTCATCATAATTTACTCCTGACACGTTAAAGATAGACACATTTTGTTTTCAGCTTTTTATCGAAAATTCATTTAGAATTTGTGAGTCATACTTACCAATCTAGTATGATCAATGATCACCCCGCAGTCAATGTTATTTCAATGCTTCTATTAAACATAGTTAAAGTAAGAGTGCGTGTCGTTTTTTTGTTTTGTTGTTACACTTTCTATAATTTGTATAACATACTGGATACAAAATGTGCTGATTGTTCGTTGGTTCTTTTTAATATGGTTTTTTAATTAGTAACATTATTCGGTTAAAAATGCTCGATACCCCAAGAAGGTTTGGTTCGGTAAATAAGCACATAACAGAAGCGTGACGAAGAAGCTCTGTCTTTGGACAACGTGACGTCATGCTTTGTTGTTGCTTTGTTTTTCATATGACTTGTCCAAGGTATTGTGAGTTCTTAGAAATTGATAATGTTAAATATTTGGCCTCTATAGCTTAAAAGCAACGGAATTAACAGATACAACTTATGGAAGTTGTGTTGTGTAATGTTACCAACAATTGTCTCCCTTGTGACACAAAAGTGCAAATACATGACAATGTGTGATCCTTATCCAGAACAGGCATGAGCTGGTGAACAGAGTTCATGATCTAGAATCACAAACATTACAAAATTAGGGGAATTGAGAACGAAATTCCGTCTTCAATATTATGTTTAAATATCTTCAAAAAAAGATGCTACGATTAAGAACATCCAAGCTGCTATTGAAGGAAGTGTCCTCCTGCCCAAATACTGAGGTCTCAAAATCTACTAAATAACATTGAAATGTTTTGGAAATGACCATGTCAATTTTACATTGACATATCTAATACATTTTTTCAATCAAAGTTGAGTTATTCTAAACATTTGATTTATTTGCACAGCAAAACGGCATTTTTAAGTCAAACAACTGATAATAGCACTAACGAGAGACGATCAGTCCTTCTAAATTATGTGGCCAGTAGCAAAGAAACCCTTTCAAATTATTGCATAATAAACGCAGTGTAAGACAAAGAGATGTGATTTTAATAGGTTTATATGCAGATATCGTGTTTACACATGTATTAAACTATCCGTTAGTTTCCACGTTATTTGAGTAGAGAGTACAGGTTGTCTTGTTTAATAATTGCAGCAAAACAACGTCATAACTCCCGACATGTGATATATGGAAACACCTTGTTTTTAACAGTTCATAACAAATTCATTTACATTTTTACGGCAGCACAATTAAGTTGGTATGACTATTGCGTATCATGCATTGAACGAAAAGTAAATTTATAAGTTTCAGAAATCCTAGAGTCGGTATGTAAACTGCTTAACCATGTGTACGTGTACAGTTTAAATCAACTTCACTTGCTCAATACATATCGATTTTTATGAATTTGTGCTCATCAGTTACCATGATGCATATGAGTTAACTGTATAAAGGTCGTTAAAAAAATGTCATGCAATCAAATCCAACGGACATCTGCTTAAAGCAATATCAAATATATTTACATTGTAAAGTACCTTAATGTACTTACAAGTTAAACATTTAAAATGACATGTTATTTCATATACAACAAAGCTAACACTGAAACACAATAATAACACACGCTTACTGGTGAAATAGATAAACATTGCATTAACCATCACACTAATAAGAATACAACACACATAGTGCCCATCTATGACGTAAGGAATGGTGCCCCCATTGTCAAACAATACATAATCAAAAACATATTAAACATAAAAATAATAGTTTATGATTGATATGATAAGTGTAGGTAATAATGTGTTACAATTGTCCTAAAACTAATAACTCTTTCAATATAGAACACATCGCCTGTTGATTATATAGCTTATGTTCAACTCACTTGCTCTATCGGAAAAAGAGTAAACTAATGCTTTACCTTTTTAAATCTAACGTTGACCATACAAATGTAGTCATAAAAATGGGCACTCCATATTGTTGAATTAATATCTTCGAATGCCCCCGTTTTGCTTTGCAGTTTACTTCGGATCACAAAAACTCGACCAGGGTACGCAACACGAAGGTTATATATTTACCATTGAAAACTATTTGTTTTTTTTCTTTAAAGGTTTAGATATTTTTCAGATTTTATATCGGGAAATTATTTAAAAAATAATTACAATTCCATTTAGTTTTCAGGATTTCGCGTGTAATCTCAGAAATTGGCTAAAAGAGTTAGATGAAAATATAATTTATATAATGTATGCATTCGATGTTGTTATTTTTTATTGATTTCACTGGGTCTTCTGATTTTGCAAAAAAATTATAATTATCATAGTGACAAGGTAAAAGTTACAAGAACTAGCTTCCACTAAAACAACTGAATTGAGTTTAATTGACTTTTTTTTAAATCATTATGTACTGTTTTTTCTATATGGTTAACTGTGAATAATACTTATTGTCTTAAACTTATACTTACCCATGATTACGCATGTAGTGATAAACCTTCTACTATCCTTTTATTACATTTAAGGGACTCTTCTCCTCCCGTGAAAAGATCATTCGTTTATTGTTTTCAATTAAATAATATAATAGCATTGGCACTTGCAGAGCTCAATTGAATAAAGATATTGTATTACAACGACTTGCTAAAAAACTAGCAACAAAGAAAGCTGTCACTGATGCTTCCGAATTTGATTTCGTATTCGAGACAAATATGGTGTCCACTGGTGAATAGCTTTTAAAATATTGTTTGTAGTCGGTGGCTACAAAGGACTCGATTTCAACGACCGAATTGGAGACATTGCAATCCCATCATTATTGAAATTGATTTGTTGGCTTCATGGGGTGAACTATCCCTAGGGAACAAGGATATTACTGTCATCAGAAAATGACTCTTTTGAATCCGATACAAAATGTAATGTAAAATTAAAGGCGCAAACAATTTAGTAATGACCAAGTATTTATCAAGTGTGCACAATTAAATGTATATGTAAACGAGAAGAAAAATAAACCGTTTCGAGATAGAAAAACGATACATTCATTCATTTTGTGTATGGATATTTTGTTTTTCTTTTTTCTTAATTTTAAATTCGTTATTTCAAATGCAAAAAAGTGTGTCGCCCACTAGAACTATTCGATATTGATACATCTTATAAAGAAACACAATTACTCATCTTTTATGATTGGCAAACTTTTAAAACATATCATAGAAAATATATTGATTGTCAACGGAGAACGTATCATTTTACAAAAACTGTTATTACTATAGTATTTTTTGACCTATTGGGTTACACATTGCTAACGGACTACAACGCATGTAAAGTCACATCGATTTGTTTGAATTATAGAGACGCTATTCTAGAACTCTAACCAATGAGTAGTCGTATAGAAAACAACCACGACCATCAGAGACAAGTAATTTCTAAATTAAAAAAAAACAACATTTATAACTAGATCATTCACGTTTCGAATTTTAAAGGTGGGTCGTGGAATGCCACAGCGCACTAAGTTACAATTGTTACTACATCCCTACCTAACCCCAACTATAATATAGCTTTATAATACTCCCCAAATCTTGCAAACGCTCGGCTATCAGTTTGCAAAATGTATTTGATCAGAGTCATATATTTTGCACAAAACCTAGATACGAGGTCTAATTAAAAGCTTGCTTAGATAGTAACGAAAATCAGAATCCTGCTTTTGACCATGCGACCACAGCATGTTTGCCAAATTAAGATAGTACATAAAGCAAAAACGTCACAAATAGCTACAACTATGTTAGACAAATATGTTCAACAATTTTAGAAGATTGTAAGAAGAGCTTATAATGGTCCTTCTTCAACGGGGCGTCCATAAACTGGAGATCATGTATAAATCATTAAAAAAATGACTCTGTTCAAATTGTCTTTTTTTCAAAAAACATTACCTCTAAAAAAAACTATGTGCACAATTTTAGATTCTTACTTTTGACGACATGACTGCAGCATTTTTGACATAATAACAAAGATCATATAGTAACAAACTGAAGGGCTATACCTTGAACAAACATTATATAAGGATATTAATATAAATTAATTAATATATCATGTGATTTTGACGGAATTCCTGTTTTATATACGTTTAGAAACACCATTAACACTTTTATTCTGGGATTTGCCGTAAGAGTCGTTGCCTTTACAAATTTAAAAAAAAAATTTAAAATACTTTTATTCACATACAAGCCAAGAATGACTATAGTTAGCAACATATATTGCAAAAAAGCATACATAACATAATCTACATAATTGTAGAAGCAAAATAAATACTAATCAATATATACTATATCATAAAGCTGCATCATACATTGTCTCCAATCACACAAGTCTTATTGGATAATTTTAATAAAGAAGTCATGGTATCAATCTCAATTCTAGAATCCATGTGATATGTCTTTACAGTTCGAAAAAAGGTATGAAATACGTAGGAGATTAAAAGAGCAATAATTTCTCATATTTGTTTTCTTTTAGAACGAAACAAGTTAAAACCTGTTTTGTATTTTTATTTTCACTCCTCATTACATTTTGTTGTCATTTTTATTAAAAGGCTAAGGTTAACTTTGTATGTAGTCGACGTCTTCTTTGGCAGAAAAAGACAGATAAGTTGATGAGCTCGTCATGAACTCAGACACACGTTATCACGCAATGAAGATGTGAAATAGAGGCTCCCTGACATTATTTATTCGTTCACATGCCAAGCAGATTGACTTTAAATCAGCTCCCCGGAAAGAGCGTAAGCAATAAACTGCGTAAATTGCCCACGGCTCAATAACTCACAATCTGCAGAAAAAGCAGAAAGTAAGCAAAACCAGACTCAAAATAAATAAGTATAAATTGTTTATTCAAATGTTGGTTGAAGACAAAAGTATAGGGAACTAAAGTTGAGAGGGATTAATGCCTGCAGCTTGAACATCCGGGGCCTACCACAATGATTAATCATATGACCAAAATATAAAATCGCAATAGCAGACATTTTACTATTTTTATATTTATGCATGAAGATAAAATTAAGAAAAAACTGTGCTAATGTTTCATCACTGATATAAGGTTACATCTTTTTTTCTCAATATATATATAATTCGCGTATTTCGGACTATTAAGGGGACGATCTTGTTATACGATGTAGCATATGGGAGTGTGCCATAACTAAGATAATAATATTGCCGGTTAGTTACTTGATTCAACGCACAACAAAACACATTTGACTATTTCGATTTTTTCTTTCTGGAAATCTTTGCAAACAGTTCTGTGATACGCACTCAAAAAATCAATCTATATTTTTCTAAAAAATTAAATCATATTAATGTATAGTATATAGCAGGGCCAGTGAGCTACCTTCTTTGATGGCAGGCCTCTCGACTGTTTGACAGCAGTGTCTTGCAGCCGTGAGGCAGCGGTCTGACGGGCGTTGCCTACTTGGATTTATTGCCCTTTGTGCCTAACTGGCACTTGTGTCATCCAGCGAGAGGTTTTGGTAGGAAAGCTCGACCTAAATCGTGGAGGGCTGGGATCAGAGTGCGAGTCACACCGCAGCTTTTAGTTTAAGTCAGAAACTGACTGCATCGGAGTGGGCGTTACTGTTGCAGCCCCCGAAACCGCTTAAAATGAAGCTGGAAAATAGCATGTGTGGACCACCGCATTTTGTGTTAGGATGGTCCAGGTCGCTTAGGGTAACCTAATTTTATATAACAAGAAAAAATAAACGCTATAAAGGCTATATACAAGCTACCAAAACGGCACGTACTCAATCACCCATATCCATTGCTGTTAGATAGCCTTTTATATTCATAACACAGAGTCTTCATCTTTCCTCTTCTAAGAATGTTTTTGTATGAAATCCTCGTTTGTAATGATGAGTCATGAGGTACAAAGCCAGATCTTCGATTGTTCATTGAGATTAATCAAAACTCCATCAACGTCATACACAAGAAATGCACCCGGTAGCGTATCGATTTACCCTTGTCAAACCTGTTCTCTGATTAGTCCTGTCAAACGGAGATTTTACAAGGTTTGCTACTGATTAGCTTTGAAAACCATTTGAGTCATTTTAGCAGCAATATGAAGGCGATAAACTCAGTAATCACCGGTTTGAATGTGCGATGGATTTATTTCACGGAAGCAAAAGACGCAGGACAATGAAATGCGTCAATTTTAACCAAGCGTAAGCCTTCTTACCACAGAGGTCGTAGGTGCAAAGGGACTTTTTTCGATTTCAACGATTCATTACATTTGACAACAAGTTCGCATTGTTCGTTTTATGAAGTGTTATGTGATATCTTGTATCTAAATTTGGTTTTCTCTTTAGCATATTACAAATGTGCTGGTGCTTGCCTCTATACGAAAATGTAATCACTCGCTAGAATTGAGATCAAGTCAATGGCATGAAAATAAAGTATACTTTTTGGGCTGTAATGTTATTTCAAAAGAGAAATATTTAGAAGAGTCGTCTTGATTGCCATGCTTTTGAATGAAAACAGAGCAGAACATCTTCCCTCTATTTGTGAAACATTAACTTATCGGAATAGAACATTAAGAACCAGGGCTGATGATAAAACGGCTTGAGTAAAGAAATGACAAATGACGATTTTTTGCAAGTAGACATTTCTTTAACAAGTTTCATTATTTTGTATTGACCATTTTATAAGAAAAAGTGAATAACCGAGGAGAACCGTATGAAACTTAATCAAAACTTGAAGTTTTTAAGCATTAACTTATGTTATAACCAAAGTTATTTTGTAGTTCCATTGTTTCACTTTAGGCTCATTCCGCGGGGCATAAAGGACGTTCTTAACGGCCTGACATCCGAGGTATGCACCTGGATAAGCCCACACCGGGATACGGAACAAACAGTCTCCAAATTACCAAAATCATGGGACAACTTAAAATGAAATGGTGGATGTGTCACGAACATAACGGACGTTCTAGCTGGCCTGACACCAAGGGTAGGGACCTGGGCTATCACAAACCCATGGGTCGTAAACCACAGGCGGATAGTGGAACAGAAACAGTCACCAAACTGCCACAATCATGGTACCATTGAATATGGAATTGGCCTGTTGTGTGTTTTATTAAACTGGCGATTTATCTCCCCTTGCTACAATTGTTTTTGCCTATACACAAATTTTATCACTCAATCACTTTTGTCAAGACTTTGTTGCCGAATTTGTTGGTAATTAAGTGAATGTAGTACGTGTCACTAAGGGTTGCTTATCAATGAAATAAAATAAACAACTCTCAGAATTTAAGCCTATACATGCAATATAATATTTATGTCGCAATATTAAACCTAACATTTTCTACGATAGTTTTACACACAAGGGGAACATAATCTCATGAAGTAATTGAAAAATACGATGAAATCGTCGATAATCTCGTTTGTTGGTTATCGTAGTGATATAGAAAAATACTTTGTGACGTAGTTGTCACTGATAGTTCTTCAGCTTTACATCTTTTTAGATGCAGGTAATACGATATGCCATAGACAATTCAGAATATAGTTTTTTCCAAAATCAAACATTTGTTTAAATAAAAACCATTTTCTTATAATTATGATTTAAATATTCATAAACCGTCTTAGTTTAACTGATGATTATGATAGTATTCTATCAACAGAAGACTTTTTGGAAATAATTGGTGGCATTTTGGATCTTAGGGGAAGCAATTCTGTTTGGGCTCTCCCTCTTAGATTGTTAGGGGTCTAAATAAGTGCTTTATCCAGCAGTCCTTCTTTTATTAACATAAACCTTGCTTACTAAATTGAGTTTCTGGACGAATGGAAACAATTGGGAACCATATGTTCTGATATTTGTGAAACCTTCTGGGACTGATGCCACGGGGTAGATCCCCGTAATCCTTATCGTTAAAAAGAATGCAGCCCATTTACAGTTCTAGATCGAGAGCTAATGCACTTATGTTTGTTTCACATAATCTATGATTGTTTGTTGACGTTTGTTTCAATCAAGACTTGTGTTAATAGGTCAAAACAGATGCACTTTATTCTACAACACAGCACTGCTGCAGAGGTTTTTGTGATGTCCCCTGTGGATTCTATTTATTTTTTGGGGCAAAGAGTTGTCTTTGTTTATCCTCACTGATCTAATTTTCAGATGGTTTATGAAGCAGGTAATGTAATCTAGGACTACGTATTTGTATTTGGATGTGTTGTGGAAAAGGAGTTGCGTAAGCCGCCCAGATTTTATAGTTCCTCTTCATTTTTATAAAAAAAAACTGCTCTTGTTTTCGTTGATTGAACATCTGATATGTAACTGATGAATATATTGGAAAATCGTAATAACACTCATAGAGAGACGATAAACTATTTGTCACCATCTGGATACTGAATTTGCCAAAAGATGTTGTTTCTTTTTAATCTGTAATTACAATTGGTTACATTATTCGGTTTAGAATTCCCGATATCCCAAGGACCGCAGAAGACGTGTTTAACTGAAGTTTTTCTTGTTTACGCTCCAAACAGAAGTCCAATAAAAAGCTATTTAAAATAAACTACGTGACGCTTTGTTATTACTTTGTTTTTCATGTTAAATATTGTCGGGCCCTTGTGGATGAAGGCAAAGAATGGGAGAGTTATCTTCATTAACAAGCATTATTTGACTCACCCAAGCTGTAGTGTGACATAACTCACGAACTCAGAGGAATACATGTTTTACATTCTTAGAAAACGATAATGTTAAATGTATAGTCTTTATTGCTTTTAGCACACCAAAAAGTAATTAACAGAGGAAACTTCTGAAAGGTTATTGGTGTTCTGTTAACGACAATTGAATCTTGTGACACAAAAGTGACTAGCATGGCAAAGAGTGATCTTTATTTAGACAAAGTTTGGCTGATGGGCAGGGATTATGACCTAGAATCACGAACACTGAAGAGCGGGTTACAGGTGGAATTGAGGATAAACTTGAGTATTATTGAAGAACACGTACTTCTTCCCAATTACTAAGGTCTCCATTATTATATCATCGGGTGACGACACGTCTTGCAAATTACCATCTTAATTTGTAAAAGTGACATGTCAATGCTGATGTTTTTAAGTGAAAATGAATTTTTCGTTAATTAACTTGTGTTCACAGCAAAAGATGCATTTTTAGTAAACAAAAAAATCAAACATCGATGAGTAACATCAACTAAGGTGACAAATACTACAAGGGCACTGTCCCCGTATTGATGAAACAATTACTATATCGAGAAATATATCTCAGGTGCAAGGTGCTCTCATAAGAAATAAGCTTCATGGTTGGAATCAAAAG
>JAUUEB010367207.1:0-12369 GCA_032362205.1 Clione limacina
CAGTATGTGGTTGAAGTGTAAGATTACACGGGGGGGGGGGGTAGGCGGTGTGTAAGAAAGGTGAATATAGGGGGGGGGAGGGGTCCAAAAACCCTCAAAAAGGTGTAAGATGATATTTGAATGCTCCCTAACGGCAATGAGTTGTATATTTTTGAGTTATAGTCTTCACAGACAGACACACAGACAGACAGACAAACCTACCGATCACATACTCTCCACGAATATGTTATACTCGGTGTCGAGGCTAAAGTGAAAAAAAATGAATAAAGTACTGTATTTTACAAACCTTTAATAGGGAAGTAATATAATCACAAATAATTATGTTAAACATATAAAGAGCAAAAGGGAATGACAGTGTAGCAAGAACACAAAGAATGAAAAGATGATAAAATTAATTTCGATAATGGTGGTAGATCTTTATAAAAAAGCATTTATATTGGATGACGTAAACTTTTTAAATTTACATATGACTCGTATATGATTGTTTAAACATTAATTATGGTTATATGTATGACAAATCTATAGTTATTTGCTTTAAAAAGATAGAGTAACGACTCCAACTACTGAAGTAACTAATTGATGTATTCAAATCAGAGTATTGGGCTCTTTATCTCAGTAGGTAGCGCATTTGTTTACAACGCGGTTATCCCGGGTTCGATTAACGGGAAGTGCAAATGCGTGTTTTCAGACACGATTTGTCATGTTAAGGAATAGTTCTGAAATACACGTAAATTCAATTCAGGAGATCCTTACAAATTATCTGACCTCGACGTTTTTGATACATGTCATTACAATACATTCGGTCTTTAAATACCATAAAATAGAAAGATCATAATAACTACTACCAATATTTAACTTGTTTTCACCAAGTTGCAAGCTCACGTAACTGCCTTCACATAGGCCATGATCGACTGCATTATCACCAGAATAACTACTAAGTACAAGCAGGTTTGCTGATCGTCAATGATGACACAGAGAGACATACATACTTAATGGAGAACCTGCTACTTTAGTTTCTCAGAAATTCTACAGCGTACTTAAAAGGTAAGGGTGGTCTTGATTGAAATAAATCCCGACATTTGTGTTTTTTCCCGTGAAAATCTTTTTTCAGATTCAAATCTAGTCTTTGAAATCAGAAAATATTTAAACCCACTTCAATAATATAGGGCAATGTAGAAGACAATTATGATGACGTAACATTTGTGTGAACATCTATAAATAGGTAGATATCTTTGCACCCGGGTATCTATGGCTCATCGTCATTGTCCGGTTGACACAATAACATGAAAATATTTTCAAGCTATTGAAAAAATATCCCTTTTTATTCATTTTTGCACATATCATAAGAACAGTATATGTTAACAATTTGTTCTTATAGTTGACGAAAAATGGAAACGCCCGAGCTCCATGATGTTGATTCTATTTAACTCTTACATCGAAGCTAAGAATAGTAACAAGCTAAAAAAAATTAGCACTCTATACTTTCGTCCACTTGAATGTTGGTATTTACATGAACAAAACTCATTGCCTTTGACTAATGGTATGGAATGTCAAGGAGTGGTTTTCATCAAACAAGTTGTATTCCACCCAGTACTTGTATACCTTGTATATTCTTAATCGTAATAGTTTCAACCTTAAGACAAAGAGATCAACAAATACGCGGAAAATATATCATATGGATTAATATTCGAATTAGTAACACAAATAAGAGATCCCATTTCCTTTTAAAGGATAATGCCGCTGTATCTGTTTGTATTGATAATACTTAGTCACGATCAGTAGAATATGGTTAACTGTTGTCTCCCATTTTTATCCCTATGTCGTAGAACTGTAGATCACATGCCAGTCGAAATTGTTAAAAAGTATGCAATATTTCATTCGTTAAATAATACTCTCTGACCAATGATACGAAATGTTTTTTTTTCATTAGTCCGGATGTCGTGATACGCAAGAAATATTATTTTTCAAGAATATGAAAAGTGTTTAAAACAATACTAGCATACCACCGTTTACTGCATGTAAAGTAAAGAAAATTTCGTTTCTGATTATCTGTCCAACTCTTTAAGTTTACTTATGCAAATCACTTAGTATAGAAGCTCTTTTGAGAAATACTTTTCTTTCCACCTTTATTGTGGCCATTCAGGCCACTGTCCTGCTGCTCCACCTCTTGTTTAATAAGTAAGATATTTGACCATGTCCATGTTTGGTCTCTCAAAGGTGTAATATATTAATAGCTAATTTATCAAACGAAATGGATGTTATCGGCATGTTATTAAACAATCACACTTCTAGTAGAGTCAGAAAGTGCACGTAATGAATAACAGTGTAATCATTGCCAATAATTTTAACTTCGGAGGGTTAATAATTCGATTTAAAAAAATCATAACTGTATTCGATAGTCCGTAAAAAATGAATAAAATGCTTTTATATTGATGATTCAAACCCTTCGTATTATCGTGTTTCATACTTCAGATATGCGGCATCTTAGAAAGTGACATTGTATGCCTAATGAAATTCTGTATTCATTTTCGACTTCAGGGTAAAGAATGAGACTGCAAAACTACAAAGAGCAAAAATAACAAAGAATAAAATAAGTACAGAATATTGAAGTTCGTGGAGATTGAAAAAGCTTAAAGGAGCCAAGAATAAAGACTTATCCACATACATATATAACCTCAAACGAAAACATAATGATATGTCAGCATCTTTTCAAAATAATAAAGTAGCAAATCGTCAATTTATTCAGTTAAAGGTCATATAACCATGAAAATGACCTGAATCCGTAGATTCCGACACAGGTCGATTCTGCTAAAAAGGTGGGCGGTGCGGCATATTCAAAGTGTGATGGTTGATCTAAGGCAAGTAGGATGTTGGCAATGAATATCATGTCCAAGGATTAGTGGACGAAATTTAAATAGGATCGGGTATTCCCAAATGCCTCTTCAGTGCAAACAGGACATGAATCATCACAGTTTGAAGATTTGCGGTGTCATTAGGATGCGTTGGTGTGGAACGTTACGCCCCCTGATACCGTTTCTTTGATAGGTGTTGACAGGGAAATAATTAACGTGCAAACTGAGTCTCTGGTGGTCATTCAAACTTCAGACATGGATAAAGAAATCTGACCCTTGTATGATATAGCGACAGACACGGGTATCCGTTTAATTCGGATGAAGAATAATGCATATCAGCTTTCATCAAAAGAAATTAATGCTTAAACTTCTTTTGATTTCGACTTTTTGGCTTACATTCCAATTAAGTGGCACAACTGAAATTCATTCACCTTTGACGGACTTTTCTTTCGTCAATTAAAGATATCCTGCTTATTAAACCCTATTTTATCAACGTACTGCGCCATTGAAACATACCGTGTTCTTATCCAAAAATCCTTTGTGGTATCAAGCGTACCCATCGTTTTATCATTAACTTAAAATATGATGGAAAGTAACGTTAAACATCATTTAACGTTTTATACCCTAATCAAAATATGAAACAAAAATTAAGTCATTTCAATAAATGTGGTATGAAAAGCACTATTTAAGAAAATAGCATTCGAACTTTTGTGAACATTGGGTTTTCAGAATAATTTCTGTCTCACAAATGGGATTTGAACACAAAAAAGAATTCAATTTGTGTCATAAGTAAATTGGTTGAGGAAAAATCAAGAAAAAAAACTATTTTGATCTCCCCTAATCACCTTTACAAGGCAATATCTGGACTAGCACATTTGGAACGGGAGTCACATATGTGTTATAGAACAATCGGTGGTTGAGTGATTTCAAAAATAAAATAAACTCGTTTATGTTTGTTAATGTGCCAAACAGTCAATCCTAATACATTTTTAATTCAAATATCACAACATGTAAAGGGGAAGTAAAGATGAATGTTTAAAACTTTTGATCCTAGTATATATGCATTAACACGTATTTTAGTACAATTTGCACTTTTTGAGCTCGTTTTAAGGCGCATTTTCTTTGTTTTTTGTTGGTTCTTAATATCTACGTACAGTGCCAGCTCAAGGACTGATCATCTATCACGGGGAAACTTTAAAAAGTAGGTATATGTGTCGCAAATAAAGGACACTCCAAATTATGTCTAGCCTAATTAAGATATACATGCATATGGGCAAAATACTGCAAGTGTGTATCCTTCCACAATAACTTTAAGGATATGAACGAGGTCGAGACATTTCTTATAATTGAGATAAAACAAAGATATTAAGTTTCAATTATCTCCGAGCCTCCATTTGGAAAACGATGTATCAATTGCGAATATCTGGCGCATTATTTCAGCCTAATTCCAGGGGTTGGCGTTGGATGCCAAGCTGATTTCATGAGGGGTCACCTTGAATGGCTAAGTTTGTAGGTCAATATGGAAACCGACGAGTTTTCCTTTGATGATATTTCTCGCGATGTATGCATTCGTGGTCTCCAGAAGACAAACTAAAAGCTCCTTCCTGTGAGAATACTATTTCTGGCTATAAAACATTTTAGGGCTTCTTGTTTGACTGGATATTCCAAACAGCTAATCGCAATGGAAATATACCTACAAATATACCACGAAGAAAAAAATTCCAATCGAAGATATGCCCATCTTGATTAATATGAAAATATGTTATATCTCGAAAACAATTGTAATTAAAGACTGTATGTTTGGTATCGTTTTGACTGTCCAGCTTCCCTAAATTAAATCTGAGGTCACGTGAGTCAGATCCTGGTAATGTCATGTAAGGCCAGCCTGGCAAATACGAAATAATAACTTTTTAAAGCAAAGATCAAACTGTATTTGTACATATAATCAAATGTATATACATACATTTGATTAAATAAAACTGTTTAGGACCCTTCCATCAATTTTGAAATTACAATTTACCAGAGATTCTGTATAATACTGAAGGAAAACTATTTTAAATAACATTCACTTTCTAGAAACTGTGACAATAACAGATAGTGATATCAAGCGACTTCATAATATTAATCTAGGTTGTTTAATTTCATCATGAGACAAGATGAGAAAGAGAGACGGATCGGGCATTTCAAAAATAAAATATATTCATTTGTCTTTGCCAATTTGTCCAACTACCAATCCGAACAGCTTTTCATTCAAATATAACACCGTGCCAAGGGCAAGTAACCTTCGTAAAACTCATCAGTTGTTAGTCTGATAATCCTTAAGCCAATAAACTTCAAGGTCAGTCAACAGATGAAACTTTAAAGAATGTAATTTCTTTTAAAAAGTGTTAAATCGTCCAAATTGTAAAACCACCCTGGGGCAACAGTGAAGGCGTTCACATTAGGAGCCGAAGGCTTAAGGTTTGGTTTCTTTTTGCGTCTCATATAACAGCTTTTTTATTTGATCGGACTAGTCGGCACACGTTACTAGGTCTATTTGTTATAGGTAATTGTTTATCTGAGTAGTTTGGTCCATATATAAATTTGTGTTGATGTGTACAACAGTGATCCACGTCAGGCGCGGAAGGACCAGTGTTCAAATCATAGTAGGACATTACTTTATGTATTTCTTTAATCGGTACCTAATTAGTTGTTAGGACTGCAATTCACTGTAGTTTATTGTGTGAGTGAAGACGTCTGGTGATATACAAATTCGCAGTTCCAACAATATAAGACTATACTCCTATAACAACATTATAACAATGGTAGAAGTAGGATTAGGAAATAGGAGAAAAATCAAGAATGAACGGGAGAATGCTTAGAGAAGTTCAATGTCCTACATGTCAGAACAGTGTTAAAAAGGGCACACGTAAATCATGGATAAAGGAGCACTTTTTCACTTGGTGTTAATTCTAATTAGTCTTTGGGTTGGGAGCAGATTTCCAAGTATAAAACCGCATGTATTAGTATAGTACTAACTAGTGTGTGTGTGCCTACTTCTAATTCGAGTTTTATCCTTCATCTTTGTTTGACACCTTTTACATTCCTGGTAAGGTGTTCAGTTATTTTGTTAGATTATACCACTAAATCCACAGAGTAGGGAAAATACGCGCTTTGTACTCTTAGTATGATAAAAAATAAGCAAAGTGTATTATTTAATGTGATTCTCATAATATGGACACTTATTTGTGTATTTTGTTATCAGTTGCCTAGACACAGAAATATTACAATAATATTTACTGCCTATTTTTGGGCACCAAATTATCGCCTATGTGAAGCTAGCACATATCTACGGAGCATCACGAAATGTCTCTCCAACACCATTAAAATGTTTATTGAAAAAAAAAGGTAGAAATAAATGATAGCGAAAAGAATTAAAAGAAAACTTCCCCTCGCTATGCTTAAATTCCAGTGGGGTAATCTACACTTGCACCATTTAAACATTATTCCCGATAAAACTGATTGACTTCAAATTGCGTACGATGTTGTAATTCAACCCGACGAAGAAGCCTATTTAATTTCAGCAATATCCGTTAACAATTGACGAAGTTATGGAATCAAAACTAATTGAAAGAGATTACATAGAGAAAACTCATCGGCAGGGTTCTTCTTCTTAACCGCGCGTGGGCATCCGATAGTGCGCAATGTTATCGTGCAGGACAGTGCATAGATGAGACAGTGCGCCGTGCAGCAACACACGATCCTTAATGAAAGCGTATTATTGATTGCAATCTAAGCAGGAATTTAACTTTCTCAATATTTTTCAATAAACATTTTGATGAAGTTAAATTTTTAAGAAATGCCAACACGGTAAAATAAGGATTTTTTTTAAATATTATTTTACTCGGTTTCTGGTTTGTATTCTATCTGAGTACTCATGTTTCTAGTTTTCAAAATATCTTCGTACCCCCTGACAATTTTTTGACGCTTTTTGTCCTTGGTATGCCCCCCCCCCCCACATGTGAAAATCTTACATACGTCACTGTCGGGGAGTGAGACAATGTTTGTGCATTTTATTTCCCAAGGAAAAAACGCTAGACCGTGGAGGGATTTGAAACCAAGACAAATAGCCTACCACTAGGTATACCACGACGCTGCGTCTTTATTTGAGCAGCTAACCATTGGCATGGTTGGCGAGTCGTCTAGGTTTTTGTACAAATCCTATAAAGACTTTATTGTCTATTCTCCACTCATTACACAGACATAAACAACTCTGTAAAAAGTCATCTCAGATTGATACTCTTATAAGAGTTAATTCTAGCAACTACTTAAAAGAGAAAAATAAAAGACAGTCAAGCAAAAAGTAAAAAAGGTAAGTCTATTGTTGATTGTTATTCTTGTGACACTTATTTCTGCTTTGCAATGAAATGAAGTGCTATTACATCGCTCATTATGACACTCGTAAAATTATATTTACTTGAAATTAGGTATTAAAGAGATTAAGAAATTGTTTATATTCAAATTCGTGAGAACTTGATGTCTTTGTTTACACCTTTGGCGACTGGCTTTAAAGTAAGATTACCGTCAATTTATTTCTAAAACTTCAACCTTGCTTTGGCAATGTCCCATTCCATTGACAAAATACGAAGTATGTGCTTATATTATGCGCATTTCTTATGAATAATTCAAAAAAGTGTGTAAGGCCCTTATCCATAATCACTGCATTGGTTTGATCTCAATACAACAAACACTTCACATGTTTGATACCTATCATTGATCTATATTTATGTCACGCAAATGGGTACTAGATTTATATACACAAGAGATGGTATCGATACGTATTTACAGGGTGATAAAAACTACTTACAGGTTTCACTACATTTTTTCTTTAAGATTGTCGGATCTAGACATAATGTGACACCGCTTACAATATATCTTGAGAGAAAAAGGACGAAGGACTTTATGTTTCAAATACGTTATAATTTTTAAATGATTTTGAAAAATGCATTCAATAAGAAAATATGAAGTTCAGTTTAGTATAAATAATTAATTCGTAACTATTTACCAATATAACAATATTATATGTAACACCAAAGAAAAGTCATTTCAAATTGATCGGGCGGTTAATGAAACTGTACAGTCATCGTCAAAATAACATTGATAGAACACATACATGAGGGAAAATGGTAAAAGGATACAACTAGGTTATATCAAGAAATGGGAAGCAGTGGTTATGGCCGCGTATTTAGGAGAGGGACAGGAATATGGTAGTCTAAAAAGCTGCGGTTTCCTTCTTGCATATCATTTCCTGTCATTGTTTGAAAAAATGCCATCGTGGTAGATAGTGACGGTACGCTAGATCCTTTGGAGGCTTGAAATCGAAGGAATAGTAACGTTTAAAATAGTACCCTTTAAGACAGAAAAGTTAACGTCCTCTGGGTGAAGATTAGCAGCAAATCATTATGCAAAACACGAGTTTTTAAAGCAGTTCTCTAAAGCGGAGTTCGGCTAACCGGCGAAAGAACAAAAACAAGCAACACATGTGCATCGTAAATTTGAGTGTTAGGAGGAAAGTAAAATATGTCAAAGAAATGACAACTTATAACATATCAAATATAAAGAAAGGCGTTCTGTATAATGACTGTACACACAATGAGTCAATGAATCATAGTATCTCATTAAATTTAACTCTTCTAAAGTTCAATACACCTGACAGATGCTTTGATTTAAATCTTGAACCCATGGAGTTCTGATGAAAGATCTGAACAGCAAAAAACAACAACGGTAAGTAAACACCCCCCATTATTCCTTGCTCTGGTAGATACGTTGAAAAGCGACATACCACATAACAATCTGTCCACCTGACATTACCATTGTTACAATGTAAGACGTTTATAAATGGTTTGGGACGTTTCGATATGTTCAAGGAAGAAAACTACATATCTAGGAGGGTAGCCGGGATATAGTTTTCAAATGATGATGGATGGTCAGGTTCTGTTTCCATTGTGACTTGTTGAGCCATAGGTTAATACGACACGACTATTCACCACATGACGTATGTTTGATGCTAAAAGTACAACCTACGTGGTGGAGAATAAAAACGAAAGAACAGTATTAGACAAGAGTTCGGTGGACAGGCTCTATGGGCGTGTTGACAAATAACATTCGGTTAAAGGACCCGAATAATACTGGGATGTATCAATCAGACACTTCCCCACTTATCTCACTAAGGGGTGGCGGATTTGATGACGAAGGAAGAGAGGTATTATTAAGTACATAATACACTGGATATTTCTCGAATCTTATAATATACATATTATTATACTTATGTCATGCGGTAATTAAACGAAACTTCATGTGGGAACCTCGTTAAACTTCTCGGCTCTACTCACTTTCGACCTAAGTCGAGCTGAAGACGTTAAACATATACTATGATAAAGCAACTCACCCTTTTGAAGATTAATTTCTCTTTGATGTTTCGCTCAACCCAAAACAAGGAGCCTGTCTATGATTTCGGTGATCCACTGGTTCAATCATGACCACCCTCCGCTCCCTTAAAAAAGCTAGTCTAAATCTCGAAGTAAATAGCTCCAACTTGTAAAGGTAGATATGTCTGAGAGAGACTCATCCACATAATATAATTCAAAATTTGTTTATTTATTTGTCGGTATGCAATGGAATAACAGCCACAATTTTGACTCAATCAAGCTGAAACTTTAGCAAAATGTTTGTAGGTATTACCAGACTTTTGGTTACGCTGTTGGTGAAAACGATCGAGTGTAAGAACAGTTATTAGCTTCTTAATTTTTGGTGCGCATTTTACAGAGAAACATAGAACGAAGATGCCATTAAATTAAATATGGAAACACTTGCACCTTCTTTCTGTCGAAGCCTCAGCCTAATGAACACACATTTCTAAATCCGTAAAATCTTGCTCGGGAAATTATAAAAAAGAAACACGAATTGGCTGACTTTTTAACCACCTTTAGACCTCTCTCTCTCTCTCCTCTCTCTCTCTCTCTATCTCTCGCTCTCCCCCCTCTCTCTCTCTCTCTTTCTTTCTCGCTCTCATACACTATGTTGTTGTATCAGGGGATTCACCTTCAGTTTATTTATCAATTATTTCTAAGTAGCATCTTGCAACCATTGATTTGGGAGGAGCGCAGCAAGATTTACGATGACAGCAAGAGAGGTAACAGATATGTAAAGTAGTCGGTCATAAATAAAGCCTGAAACAAGGAGCTTGATTTCAGGTTGACAGACAACAACAGCGGAGAGGGAGACGAGAAGCATTTTTTGGCAAACAACTAGTTATTCAAACACACTTCGTCGCAGTGTTTAGCAGACTCGTAGCCAGGATTTTGAAATGGGGGGGGGGGCTTGGATATAATTAAGATTTAATTGAAAAACAAATAACTGGGTTCTCTAATTAAAGTCGAGATAACATAACAAATAAAAAATTGTGCTTAATTCAAATTTAAATTAAAGTTGCAACCATTTAAACAATATTTGTTCGAACAATTCAACACCCAGCATAGATTGATATAGTGATAGAGAGAGAAATCCACGAAAGAATAACAGAAATAACTGCACTTTGAGATCAGACGATATGTGGTGTTTTTTTTTAATTATCAGATACGTTCGTACCTTCACAGCATCGTTTTAGTTACCCGTCACTAGTTATAAAAACAACTCATAGATGGGATTGATTTGACAGGTAAAGAAACAAAACTCGACATGTTAAGCGCTTTGGGAGAAATGTGAATTTCATTTCGAAAATAGAAATAAAAGTGAATTAGAAGATTCCAAACAGGTGTGCTATCAAACTTGAAGGATTAAAAACTCAAAATTTGAAAGAGCTCATCTAATTTAGCTGTTGATAATGTTAATAAAACACCAGATTAATAAGACATCTCTCTTTCTCTCTCTCTCTCTCTCTCTCTCTCTCTCGCGCACTTTTGTGTTCCTTTATTTCTCTTTATTCTAGAGTGACGTGGGAAGCAAATTATATGCTGTAATGGAGCAGATCGTCCTTAGCGTTGTGGGTTCGAACCCCGCAATGGGTTAACATTTTCATGGTGAAAATGTGCTATCGTGTTCCACCTGTTCGTCCAGCAGTATATATGGGTAACTTACTTATAGACTATGTAAGTTTACTAAGGCTCGTCGCCTTACAGGCAGACTCATTGTATACGCTGTATGTACATGTGTGTCTCCGTTGTGGCGAATGTCTTTGTAGGTTTACTAAGGATGATCGATTAATACCTTGCATACTCTCTGTCTGCCTGTTGGGGTAATAATTGTGTACAGCGCATTGAGCAGTTATAAAATGCGCTATATAAAAGTTATACATTATTATTCATTATCATTAAACAAATATGTAAAATCCCTAAACGTACAGTGACAGTTAATAAAAAAGACAAAGAAAGACATGCCTTTTATTACCAACAGATCGATACGGTTTTCGTTTTATAGTTAAAAAAACATCTTGGCTCTCCGAATTCTAGTTAAATTGGCTTAGACATAACGAAAGTATACGTTAAATCGTCGTTATTTTTTTTATCTGGAGCGCACTTTATTTTCGTTATATAATCACAATGAGGTGGATTCAGTTGATAATAAAGGAACACAATTTATAAACATTAATTGTAGGTATCATTTTTTGAAATCAACTTTGGTAATTCTCTGGGTATTGTAGCATAAAACGAGGTAAAGTTACAGGTATGTGACCTCAAGTGACCTTACTTTAATGTGTTATATTAAAGTTTAATCTGCGTAAACAAACAATCTACAATGATTCCATATTCAAGAACCCTTTCATCCAGCGACAGTTCACTCAGTAATGGGAATATCTTTTGAGTATTCATTGTTACTCGATTCTTTAGTCACTATCCGATCCGGAAAAAGTAACGACCACATGGAGGTTGTAAAAATCGCCATTTTCTCCCCAACAGTTATCAACTTGGCACTTAAATCACGACCATGCGTGCGTGATTAAGTGATAAATGTCCCGTTATCCATTGGACCTGATCACCGCATTGTCATAGCTCGTAAATCTGAACAAACCGTCTTGGACACGTGATAAGAAACGTTTGTGTGTGTGGGTTGACAAAACCGCAGACAGGCTTTTGATGTGACAAATTTGTTTATTTACAAACAAAGACAATTTGAGGTTTAAACAAAGTCAGAGAAAAATTCCGCGATCTAGAAGTTCAGAATCAGTACTGGATATTCTAAGTAACGATAAGAAACCAGCTACAGTTATGACACCAATATGGTTTTGTTGTGTTTATAGTTTTCTTCAGCCACAACGAGGGACTGGAATGTCGAGTATGTGTTATCATTTTCTGTAGAGGTGTAAATACGATAACCATTCATGTTCTAAGCATCCGAGTAAACGGGTAATCGGTCAAGTGACTGGCACTGTTTTGCTGGCCGAATCAAAGATTATTTCCGAGAAATGTTACCTACAAACAAAAGTTCACCATTATCAGTGGCGGCTGGTGGGGTAAAAACTAGGGGGTTCAAGCAGGCGCGT
>JAUUEB010367318.1:0-12368 GCA_032362205.1 Clione limacina
TTTTCCTAAATGAGATCACTAATACATTGGAGTGTAACATATGTACAGAAGACAGCAATCTTCTCAAAAATGTTCACAATCAGTTTACAATTATATAACACGATGTCAAGTTGACATTAAAGTTAATCCATATAAAATCATAACAATTATAGCTTATGCCATAAAATGTTCTGGGATTTAAGATTGTATCAACGCTTTGTTAATGAGGATAGCGTTATATATTTTTGTAAATCAATCTTGTTGCAAAGTCAACATAGGGGTAAGTTAAAATAGGCTATAGAAATGAGCGCCCTTATATGCTTAATATTTACAGACGTGAATTCAATTATACTTTCACAAAAAAAAGTGTGTATATTACTTAAGTGTAAGAAAATATAAATACGTGCACGCAATCAAAATGACGGTGTGTAGATAATTTATTGATTTAGAAAGCGCCTCGAAGCGATGTCACATCCGTCAACGCACATACTCTTCAATCACTGCGATCAGCACACAACCCAATGTTTGTACTTTAAAAAAGAGAAATTATATCTCTGCGATTTATAAGACAATTTATAAACTAGACAACGATGTACCTTACACTGTCGAAATACCTGATTTTTTGCCAAGTTTATAGACCATAGGAATATTGTTACATATGTGAAACTGACACTTATTAATAATTTATAGTTTATGTTGAAGTGAAAAATATTTGTACAGTCTAGACGAGTAAAGTCAATATTGACTTGTGTATCAAAACTTGTTTAACAAGATTTGTTTGGGATATTAGCTTGTTAAACTCTGTGATATAGTACTGGCTGAGGTGTTTATTGTGTTTTATGAAAGGAAGCGATTGTTTATCAATTTAAACCTACCAAATTGTTTGTATGATGGTTATTGATTTATTAGTAATTCAAAAAAATACAATTGATAAATAAAACAGTTGCATTAAATGATTTCTTCATTGTTTAACTGGTGTTCAAAATTGTTATATATCGGTTATCAAAGGTTAATATATAAGTTGATTGTTTTTTTAAATTTAGTTATCGATTAATGGTTTTCTCCATTGATCGAAACATGATTTGATTGATTGATTGATTGATTGATTGATTGGTCGTTTGATTGCTCGCTTGATTAATTGATTGATTGAAAAACCGTTTGATATTTTAGTTGATCGATTGATTAATTGATTAATGTATTGGTTATAATTGTTTGGTGTCCTCTCATCTCATTCTCATTACATTTGTCCAGAAAGCTCATACAGCTGTAGCTGTAAATATGAAAAAGACACACAGAATACACAATTGACGTTAATATTCAACTTAAATCGATCAAAAGTTCAAGACACATAAATCACTGTCCACCCTCTGGATGTGTGGTCAATGAGACGGATCTTGTGATGTTGACTCATTGTGAGCAAGAATAAACATACCCACCATGATTGCTGATCAATCTTTGCTCTGTCAACACTGAGTATATACTCACTATTTGTAGTTGTTTGTTTAAAGTCGGACTTCAACCTTGAGCCTAGCTTGATCATAGTCAGTGACACACGTGCAAGAAGTCAGGGCATTGCAGATGGTTTACTTTTATTTAAAATGCTTTTATTTATCGTGAATTTAAAATGGGAATACGATACACACAAACCTATATATTGAATATTTGGAATTTATTATTGTTCTAAGAAAACATAAATAATGCGAATGTCTTCGATGCTGCTAATGCTATTACTACGTCGAGGTAAAACACCAAGACAAAAGATTTTTACAGCGTTTGGTAGATAATATCCTTGCTTTTTACTAATGTAGAATGACCCTTGATGGAAACTGTTGACACAGTTTTTATCCTCAACGTAGGTTTGCTAGCATTCTCCAAATACTGTACTAGTGGTGCTGCAAACCATTCTTGTATATTCTGTATATGCCAGCCTCTCTCCTAATTTACAGACACATATTTGTGTCATCCAGACAATACCAAAATCATTGGCAAATTTACCTCGCTTTTTTCAGCAAATTCTACTATATAAAGCATTACGTTCATTTATTAAACTCAACTATGCAGCCCAGTGGTCCCATGCGTCATTACCTTTGGCCAGTGTAGATAACCTGTGCATAGCTTTTTAATCAGACGACTCGATATTTTGGCAATTTTTTAGCATATATACCCATACTTGCAGTTAAGGTTTTGTGTTTGTCGTTTTTTACAATGTTTTCTCTATAACACGCAACCTTCAGAATGATACAAAAAAATGTGCGACTTCCGCACCATTATGTTTTGACTTCCCTCGAAACGTGGGTTCACTACCTTATCTAAGCTTCCAGGATGTCAACAATATTAAAAAGTCTCTCAGACGAACGTAATTGTCGTTTATTCATTTGCAAAGTATCCATCGAGCTGAAACCAATTATTAATTCCATATGGTGTTAAAAATGTGTTTACATAGACCCCACTTATTTATGTTGAGTTCATCTTTTGAGAAGATGCAGAGACGTACATATGATTTCCATAGCGGGTTTGGTGATATAATGTGACTAAACGTCCGTTTCTGATATATTTATGGGTGGTATCTTCTCTACTGGAATCTGTAGGTGCATGTGTGCGCAAATAAGGCATTGTTTTACCATATCGGGGATTGAACGTATAACTCATCCATTGCTTCACATGAAATCTACTTATTGTGTCTTATTTTACTTTGCAAACGTTTTCCCTTTTAAGGAATTTATTTTTCCAAATTTCATTGCGTACTAACAGCTTTAAGTAAGGCTCACTTGTTTGGCTTATTCTAAACCAATCACATGAACATAGCGTCGATGACCGCCGTCTATCGAGGTTCTGTATGGTATTGAAAACTAGAATAAGCGAACGTTTACTGGATATATCTATTGAACATCTATTCCAATTACTATGCCGCCGAATAAATAGAAAAAGTGCAATTTGTGGCGTAATAGAAGACCTTTTTTGACCATAACTGATCATAAATGACACCCATTTTTGCATACAAGCTGTTTGCTTTTACATAAATCATCTCTGATGTCTGTGTAAGTCAATCTGTGAATAACTGTGACTCTGTCACACTGTTCATAACTGTATTTTGTTCAGTGTTATACGTGGCAGCTTCATATAAGCGATGTGTTAAAGTAGGTAGATGTAAGAGGAGCGGGGGGAGGGCGACCTTACACCAATGTAAACTCGTTTTGTCATAATCGTTCTAAACAATTACAGCTTGCACAGTTTCTTGTACACATTTCTCTGCCTGTATATATAATCACATATATAAAAACTGAATCTCGAGTCCTTAGAATTTGTAGAATGAAACGAATGTATTTCTTGTGTTTAAGATAGTTTACCATTGTCTGTATTATTTAAATGATGAAGTGTAGAAGCATATGTAATTCAAACCTTAAGAAATAAGATAATAGGTTAACAAGGGATTTATGATTATTTAATGACAACAGTTCCAGAATCATAAGCCAACTGGTTATTTTTTCGCATTCAAAAAGCTCCTCAAGGTATCCCTGTTTTTGGCTATGAAAATGATATTTGCATTCACTTTGATTTTTGCCTCACTAAACGCTTTCTTGTCCCCATCGGTCAAAAACAGACTGTCTCTTTCGAATTGTGTCATCTAAAAGAATATACAAATGTTATGTGATGTTATCGTGTGTTTATTTATATAAAAGAATATACAATTATTATATGATATTATAATTTCGTTTGGTAGGACATTGTGTATCCACACGAATGGAGCATACAACGTTGGCTTGAAAATCAAAAGTATTTATTTTATTTCCTATTGAAAATTTGCTATCCAATTTAAAAAGGATCTCTAAAATTAATCATGTATTATGCTTTATTAAGTTAATGTACACCTACATAATGTTTAAATTCAAGGCTTGATGCATATCTTAGAATCACATATTGGAGATTTGAACAAAGAATAAGCGTATTAGTAGAAACAACACATATGCTTCAACGATGAAAACCAACATTTTTATCACTTATAATACTCACTGTATCTAATTGAGCCTGACTGTTTAAGCCCTGTAGCATAAATCCCAATGATTCCATAAAACCAACTGCATATCTAAAGAGAACAAATCAAAACAAATTAACAACTTGAAAATGTTATTGTTTCTTAAAGGACACACGCACGTATCATTGTTAGTAACGCATGAACGAATAACAGTAAATCGTCAAAACATCTCAAGATAAAAACAATAATAGTTTGATTTGCATTTCGTTTTTAATGATTAGTTCGTTATAATTTCCAGAGACAGTTAAAAGATTTTATGAAAGCCAGGTATCTAAATCATGGTGATAAAGAACAATGCCAGGAACAAGTCGCAGCAAACATGAAACACTGAAGCTTTTGTATACACGGTGACGGTGCCTGATGACACCATATCACCAATTGTATTTGAAACAAATATATTATAACGTCTGTATAGACAACTTAGCGATGTATTTAACAAAACCAAGAACAAATAACAAATAAGCCTCAAAATTGACAATAAAATAGTTGTACGTTTGGTACATTATTTGTTTTCAAATGTTGTCTGTACTAATTTAACAACCATCACAAATAGAACAGCAATACACATTAGGCTCCTACAAGTAAGCTACTTACTTTTAAGGCCCTTAAAAGGGTTAAATTATTACAAACTCTCAAACACCACACACACACGACTCGTTGAAGCATAAGAAATTAAAGGTTTGGAACACAATTTTATTTGAACTATGTTATGTAGTTTTATATATATATGATAACATATTTCTGGTTTATTTCTCTCAGTAATATAATTACTTAATTATCCATGGCTTGCTCTATCTTTAACATCGACGATTATGAGTCGCCTTTTTTCTCTGTTATCTGCCATCCGAACGTATGCGTTGCTGGACTATTCATAGCTGGTTGCCTTGCGCAGACTGATTAGATAAGCAGTTATGTGGCGCTCATTCTGCCTTCAATCGTACGACTAACTTCATTTTTTCCAGTGTCAAGTGCCTTTGTACGTGTCCAAAATATCTTCGTTGCCTCTTTCGTATTGTGGTAAACGGTTTCCCTTTATTTTACTTCTTCTTTTCTTCTTCGTCTCGTTTGTCATTTTTCAAATTATTTCCATAATCTTCTCTATTGAGACCCTAGCAGTTCATGGTATTATTAAGAATATTCTAAATGCAAACACGGCTTCTAGCTTTCTGCTCCCCTTACCAAGGTCCAGGTTTTTCAGCCATACAAAAGTACTGAATATAAAAATTGTTTTGACCAGTACCATCTTTTTTCATGAAAGATTGGAAATTATTACCACACGTTTTAGTTTGTTATAAAGTTATGTATGTATGTATGTGACTCCCTATTCCTTGGTTTCTATCTTAGAGAGCAACTTCATCACATCCTAGACAGGTGAAAAAGCATTTAGTTTCAATTCAACACTATCATGGAGTGCCTTCATACTAACTGTACTAGTGAGGTGCTGGTTTCCTATCTTCCTGTTTCTTCCGCTCAACTTCGACATCCTTTCCTCACTACCAAAATCTCCCGTATTCTGGTTATGCCATGATACTATATATGTGTTTCTTTTTTTTTAATCAAATTATCAGCGTTTCTGTCTCTGGCGTCAATTAGGCTTAAGATGATGTATTACGATGTTACAATATCAGCTATTCGTCTACGGGGCTTACGACGATTCATCTATATGTTATAATATCAGCGTTTCTTCAATGAGCCTCAAGATGATTGTTTCTATAACACCATAATTTTGTTTTATCATGTATGTTTTTACAACCCTTTGTAAAGGCTGGTGTTGTGTAAGGTTCGAATATAACCAAACAAACTTCAAGACTTAGGGTAGTTGCATCTTATACATTATAATAATACAAAACTTGAAATCTGCCCCTGCTATAAGGATTTACATATATTAACACGACTAACCTTTTTTTAAGGATGGCATAATTGTGTCTAAAAAAGTCCCATAAAGACGGTTGACTATTTGGCTGCTGAGCTAACGGCAATATGTAATATGCGAAGTACCAGTCATTTGGAATGGGTGAATCATTATGTGTAAGCAATTCAATGGCGCTGTGGAGATATGTAGACATGATTTTACTAAAAACAATGAGTACTCGTAAAGAGTACTACCATGATCACAAGAGACACGTTTTCTTATACTTCAAGCACAACATTCATTACTAGATTGGTAAGTCTAGGAAACAAAGTCATATTTGAATTTGAAAAAAATGTAAAATGTTTGGAATTCCGTCTCTTGTAAGATGATTGGAAATAATTGATGTCTAAAACATCTACTTATATTAGTCGATATTCTTTTTGGCTATTTCATATAGGTGTTTTGTTTTATTCACTTCTTGGTGACAGAATACTTTACTTTTTCGGAATGTATCAGTACTTCAATGAAAACGCGATGAATGCATTAAGTCATGATGCATGACGCAATTGACCTGTTAACCAAGCTGTAACCCACACCTGAGAAACTAGGCATATCCATATTGAATAACATAACCACTCCAAACCCTGGAGTCAGCAACAAATCTCTGAAAGATTGTGAAGACAGTCTTTCGTTTACGATCCCTACATTTACCAAGAAATACTCATTCTTTTAAGAAAACAGAGATTAATCTGATTTACAGTACCCTCTTCGCCCTTACCATGATGCGACAGTGGCCCACCAACATCTGAATATGTATGTCTTGACCAACGAAATATCTATACTCACATACTATATAAAATAAGCATAAACATAGCCATAATTTATCATTGATAACAGGGGTCTATCTTTATTGCAAGTTTGAATGCCCTATTTCTTGCTATTTTTCTTCTCTAATTCAGATCACATCCAATGCTACTTACTATTGTTTGCATAAAAACTTACTCCCGTATCTGCTGAATAGATTGTGCTTAACAAATGTATGCAGTATTTTTCCAGAAAGTTTGGACCTTGATTAAATCAATTTATTGTAACAAGATCATCAAAGCTATATCAACCACAGTGGGTCATTAAGTGAGCTAGACTTTTCAAAAATTATCTATTCAAAGCAAAAAAGCTCCGTGAAACATATTGTTATATGTATTTCTTAAAAATCTGACTTGATGATAGTTGCTTCCGATTGTGTAGACAAATCTGTAGATTGATTATACAACTATTCTAAAATTACTAAAGTCAGAACAATTTGGTAAATACTCACGGAGGGATAATTTCAGAAAAACATGTTAGCGCATGCAGCAAATCCCGTTTGTTTATGTTGTCCGTCTCATTGATCCGAAGCTTGAGGGGAAAAATAGTAGTTGATAAAGACACTATTATATATCTTAGATTGCTTGGTTGCTTGTTCGTTAGTTTAAATGACATAGCTGACAATGCCTAGACTGAAGCAAAAATGCACCCTGTGCTTGACACATATATTGGACTTAATGCTTTGCTACACCATAATGAGACGAGAATGATGATTAATACACATATGTTAGACGATGTAATGCATTTCTTCACCATAATGCGACCAGTAGGATGATTAATACACATCTGTTAGACATTGTAATGCATCCCTTCACCATAATGAGATGAGTAGGATGAGTAATACACATATATTGGACAATTTAATGCATCCCGTCAATATAATGAGACGAGTATGATGATTAATACACATATGTTAGACAATTAACTACATCACTTCACCATATTGAGACGTGTATGATGATTAATACATATATGTTGGACAATGTAATGCATCCCTTCGCATTCAGGTGACAAAGATGATGCTTTCAAAACAGTTTTCAACAATTTGATGCCAACTGTCACAATACTTTATTTACACAGTGATACATCCTTTCACCATGAGGTGACGATAATGATGCTTTGTAGAACATGTTCAACAATTGGATGCATCCTTTTGCAATAATCTCACCAGAATCATGTTGATTCAACGTAATTGGTTTTTGTTTGGTTGTTGTTGTGGCATCTTCAACCCAAGGATGTTGTCATACAAATCTCATTTTTTCAAGTTTCCTCCTAAAGTGCAGGACCAATGAGGACAGGGTCGGTCCCAAAGGGGTAGTGCTGTCAACAAGCAAGATTGGAAATATCTCTGTACCTTATCCACAGTCATGTGGCTCTCCGATAAATGCACGCTAAATATTGGTTTGGAGCTGGGTATTCCCTATATAAAGTCGCGTCCAGTACAGTGTTGACATTATGTATCTGCTTTCTTCCCTTATCCAATTCAAGTTCCACCCTTCAAATTGTCGCTAGAAGAAGTTTGATGTCCATGCGGAGTGCAATGCTTGATGTAAAAACATTTCCTGTCTCAACTAGGTCACTACGGTAGCCTGAACCCATTGGTTTTTCTCACTCTGATGTGAGTTTCTGTCATGGAAACTGGAGGGTTGTGTTGTATCTTTCAAATCTGAGATATGAGTCACCAATTCCTTTACCCTAACTTGGAGCCTCAACACTCATACTGTCCCTGATGATAGAGTTCTGCACTGATCATGGGATCAAATGACAATTATTTTTCAGAGTACAGGTATGACAAGTGCATTTCCCACCACCGCAGTCTCCCGGTTGGTTGTGATATCACTAAATTATCCAAATGGGCAGAGACGTACGGATCTCTACGTCCTAATCTGTCGTGTCCATACTCACAACGTGTGCAGACCATCCTCCAAGGGCATCTTTCCATCCTGGTTTTTGTACTCGCCAGAGAGACTGTGTTTGGGCCATGAACACATTTTAACCCAGTTTGAGACGTATCCCAATCACAGAGAGTGCATAAGATAAACATGAAGGACATAACATAAACAAGACAAACAGCTTTCCTAGCTAGTTAGTATACATGATAATGTCTTGATGAGGTTTTCCCTGCACATGTTGCCTTTAGGGACCTTTCTTCAAAATTCCTCCACAACCCCAGTTGCACTATATTTAAATGTATACATCATACGGAGCCAGGTGGTATGTCATTAGAAGTCTTTTAATGTACATAAAGAGAAACATGGCAGTAGTGACCATTCTGATATTCCCTTGGCTGGAGGGCCCCGCTACTACACGAAAATAGAGGACAACTCCATCCACATAGACCATAAATTGACAACACTCTCTACGGCTCACTAGCCCAGTTATAAAACACGACAATGTTGTATATAGCGTCATTGAATTCAAAGAGTTAAATCTCAGAAGCGTGTGTTACAAAGCATCATCATCATCATCATCATACACAAATGTTGAACAGTGTATTAAGCATCATTCTCGTCTTAGTTTGGGGTCGAGATGATCTAGTGGTGAGCGTCCTTAACAGCCACTTGAGAGATAGATGGCTCGAGCCTCCAACGACACTAGTCAATTTATTATTGACACTAAACAATCGTTATAACTTGGAAATCATTATAGATATAACTCTCTGGTTGTCGACAGTTTATCAGAAATACATTTAAAAGTATTGTGTTACCGTCAGTAAGTTAATGTGACCACGTGTCATCCTGCAGTGAACAATAAAGTAAGAAGCAAGAATGTCTAGCATGTTACACTGACGCTATCTTTTCTGCCTAAGTAAATAATTGTGCATATTTTAAAACAGCAAATCTGGAGTAATACCTTATTGATTTTTATAAAACTTTGCAGATACGGTCCAATGGTTAGTATTAGCTCATTACGTGAATTTCATTGAACAATAATTCTTGCAAAGCGCAGTAACTCACGTTATCACAATTCTTTAAGTGTCCATAATATAAAAAAAGAAAATGTACATTGGTTAAGTATTTTCAGCCTGTTTGACGATGCACAACAGCGAGACGCAATGACTTTAAGATATTGTAAACAAAAGTGCTCTCCCGGGACATACACAATTCCTTCAGGTGGATAAATATCTAGATAAATCCTTTAACCATATCTGGCGAACATGAATACTTGCACCATTATGTCACCAGAATCATGCTTTGTACATATATGATGAACAATGTAATGGATTATTTCACCATAATGTGACGAGGATTATGATTTATACACATATGTTACACAATTGAATATATCCCTTCACAAAATAAATATGCGTTTCGTTGAAATGGCCTCGCAACTATGTATACTGTTATACTGTTCCCTTTTTGCTCTTTTATATAAATAACGTATTCCATTAAAACCAATCCATATACACTTTTATAAGTCGCCAGGTTATTATAATTGGTTAATTTACGAAGGGTCACGTAATTTGGTGTTATTGTTACCTGCTAATGAGTGAGGCGTGCTCATTGGTTATTTAACTTGGTGCTCACAGTCACATGGGAAAGGTATGTCGCTATTCTACATTAACCCAATTTAGTAACAATTTTAAACAGACAGCTTGACCAATAAAAAAACAAAATAAAGTTCATAGAATAGTTTGCTTTCGACTTTAAAAAGAACGTATGTTCTCAACGATATGAAAACGGACCAAAGATAATATAATGATGATAATACATTGCATTTATAGTGTGCATTCCCACGCCTTACAAGCCTGCACAATGTGCTTTACATGAAAGTATTACCCCGACAGGCCTAACGAAGACATACTTTCACACATTCAGAATGCACCATGAATCAGCAGGTTAAGCGATACACTTTGCTAATCTTACATAAACATGTACTGCCTACAGTCGGGTACCCAATACTGCTTGGTGGACAGGAGGGCACCAGAAAAAAACAGATGACTCCACGGAATTCAAACCCTGACCTTCCGCAGGGTAAGCGGGTGCACTTACCACTAAGCGATAAGTTAAGCTAAGCTAAGTTAAATTCACAATTACACTAGAAAATTTTTAAAGTATGTTATAACAAGCTTAACTAGAATATTAAACAGAATGACATCTGCCGTTTGTTTATAAAAGTTGATAATACCCGTTTCTGTACCTCATTAACAAAGTCCCATCCGGCTCTTCCATTTCTAGCAACGTATCCACAGTAGACTGCTCTCCTCATGTTCACATCAATCCTGTTTCAAGCGTACACAAAGATAAGTTCGAAGCTATAGAGCGTTTCAAACTGTGACTTGAATGCATTTGAGTTCAAAAATGTAACGACAGTGCGATCTGGCAACACACATAGTTGAATTGAGTAAGAATGGTGAAGCAATTGAACTTAAATATATTAAATGGGAGATATTAAAACAGTGCAAAAGATACCAGGAAGATGGACAAAAATGTGACCTATGCATGGGTGAAAAGCTGGGAATCCTGAAAATTAAGTCAAAAAATGCTTAAATAGGACAATGGAGCTGATTGCAAAGTATATGCACATAGTAAAGCTTCTAAAGGCATACATAAGCATGAAAGAAGAGCATGTGTTTTCGTGGAGACGTCTGCAATGTGTAAATGTGCTTGTTTAGTGCCTGTGCAATAACCAAGACAATGGCAATAGTGAGTGACTGGATAACGAAAGGGGAACGAAGTTAAAGTTTTAAAACAATTCCAAGTGCTAATTCTAGAAACAGCGGGAAATGAGGAGAAAATCGGAAGAAAAAATCATCTCGTTCCCCTAAGGATCTGAGGGTAGAACGTCTCAGTGAAACATTGTTGGGAGATGAGAAAATATTTATCCATAATGCTAGATCAATCAAAAATTTTAGAAAATGTAAGGGACAGCATATTTTTCTCTATAAACTGCGTTTGTGTTCACATTATTTTCAAGCTATTTACTTTCTGTATATCTGTTTTGAACCACATCAATCAATAACACAAAAACTAAACACTATAGGTCAATATTGTTCGTATTAAAACACGCGTGTAATAACTTTGACCTATATTTTACAATGAAAGACGTTAGCGGCGAGGAAAACCCTTTAAAACAAGACGGTGAAATCGTGATATTGATTTCAGAACAAAAAAGTAATGACCACCTAGTTGTGTTGGTAAATACGTTACCCCTGCTTGATTGCAAACAAACCTGTTAATTTGTGGATCTGCCTTCCACTGACGAAACTGTTCATCGGCAGCGTCAAGACAAGCTGTAACGCCATACCTACACGCTTGATCAGCTATCAGAGTCCGAGTGAACCTGATAATTACATACAATATTTCACTGATATCATACAGTCATCAACAGATATGTCTGAAAATATGAAAGCTATATAATGATGCAATCATATGAAAACATATGTAACAACATATTAGTCAGTTAACCTGGTAACATATACAATATTTATGTGGGATGAGCAAACGATGTGCAACATAAAGATAAATAGCTTTTGAAGTTTAAATTGAACAAACATAGTTCTATACCTTTGTTTATATTTCCCTGTTTCAATGCAATGACAAGTACATTAATATTTTCAAGATTCAAGTTTTTATTGATTCAGAGACCCACTGGGGGCATAAAGAATACAAACAAAATGCATTACAAAATCAATTAAGG
>JAUUEB010367540.1:0-20768 GCA_032362205.1 Clione limacina
AGGAAGCAGAAGCAAATGTTTCCATATTTAGTTTCATGCCATCTTTGTTCTATATTTTCTCTGTAAAATACGCAGCACAAACTAAAAAGATAATAACATTTCTTACAGTCAACCGATTGTTCCCAGAAGCTTAACCGCACATCCGGTACCATCTACCAACATTTTGGGAAATTTTCAGATTGATTGGGTCAAAACAGTGGCTGTAATTCCATTGCATATAAAGCCAGCCAGCCAGCCACAAATAAATAAATAGATAAAGAGATTTTGAATTATGTAGATAAGTACATAAAGTACAAAAGGCTTTTTTTCAACGATCACTACGATATGTGGATTGCCAGACATACCGAGGGTGTTCGGTGCCCGAGTTTTTAGGGGTCCGTTTATACGAAAATAAGGCGTAAATAGAGAACTCCGCTGATATTTAAGCATTGTGAGGGGGAAGTGTTCCTTCTTCTTTGCATTTTTTCTTTCTTCTTCCTTCTTCCTTGTTTTTCTTTTTTCTCTGTTCAGATTCCCCCTGACTAGATACATGCCTGCTCAATGTGGTATTGTATGATTCTTTTACTAATAAATCGATGCTATCATTTTGACGGTTGAATTTATAGATTCTTTCCACAATCACAATTATATTGTGAGTAGGATATATCTATGTCTGGAATGTATGTCTGTGTGTGTGTCTGTCTAAAGCGTGTGTCTGTTTACATGTCAATTTGACAAATAAGGCTTGGATCTTGGTTAAAATCTCTGCTATCTAAAATAAATGTTTGTGATAAAGGCTTTGTTAATTTAGCAATCACGCTGTAGTCACATCTTTATAGCTAAGAATCTAATATCGTGCACAAAGGCTCTTCTAGTGACCAACTAAAAACGGGTTTCTCAACTTTATTTCCTATATATTCTTAATTTTGCGAACGAGCTGTGGCCACATTGTCAAATGTAGGAATCTGGAATCTTGCAGAGGCTTTTTAGTGGTTCTTTAAAAGCTGTAATCTCGATTTTGAAAAAAGAAAATCCTTTTTGAATGAGTTAAGTCCCTTTTATGACGTCCTTGTAATTCTTTCATGCAGTGATCACAACGTTGGAAGTAGGACCCTAAGATCGTCAGCATATGCTTTTCCAGTGACCTTCTGAAAACGTCTTCTTCATGTTTTGAAAATGTTTTCTATTACAATTAGCCCTTGATTATGTTGCTTGATGTTCTTTGTGTTCTCGCTGTGGTCTCATCGTCAAAAATAGGATTCTGATTTTCGTTAATATCTAAGCAAACGTAACATAGGTCGTTGTTCTGGTGCAAAATGTATGGCTATGAGAAAATTCGGAGTTAGGTGGATGTTCTCATAGTCATACATTTTGCACCCTGATATCCAAGCGATATCGAGGCTTGGGGAATATTACGCTATATTATTATTATTGCAGAAGGTTAGGAGTGTAGGGTAGGATTATACTTACAACTGCCTCTTGGTGCTGTGCTGGTTAGTAAAGACCACCGACTGTTAACAACTGTGTCATGTGATGAGCTTTTGAGGCACCCATGATCCGTTCTGTTTTGTCAAAAAATTAATTATTTTCAATACTTATACTGGAGAAGAATCCCAAATTGTCCACTTTTTTAAACAAATTCAAAATTTACTCCGCTAACTAGATTGACCGAGCTAGTGATAAATGTTGTACTTGAAGTTAACAAATACCTTTCTTTGACGATTGTTGTTGTAATCATTGTTTCCTATTTTCTGATAAATTGATACCTCGATCCAATCAATACAATCTTCAAATTCTCTTGTTGAAGAAGTATCACTCCATATAGCTGTATCATTGTTTTCGATTACTAATTTCAGTTATATTTCTGATGAATGGATATTCTTATTCTGAAATTGTTTCGTTGTATTCCTTAACTAATAATTCAATAATTCTCACCCTGGCAGCAGAATCATAAGATGCTTTTACTTATAAATCAATACTTTCGTCCTGACAGTGGTATCGTTGGTTTCTCCCAGTATTGTGCTAAACATTCAGACACAACGGGTGCCCTGAAGATTGTTGAACTGCTCAATATAGTCTACACAAGGTTTGATGAAATGTTAGAACCGACCAAGAATCCAAACATTTTTAAGGTATATTCTAGAAATTTAATACATATCTACTGTTTATTTTAACTTATTTTATTGATTAACCGTGTTTTAAACGATGAAACCAAATCATTGGTGTATACACATAGACTACGTTTAACACTAATGCATGATTTGTCTATCCATTAATTGGATCATATCTCGTTTTTTATCTGTTTCTCACTGGGCTACACTTTCTTTGTTATAGGAATCCCGGTTTTAATTCTCTTTTTTTTAATTAAATGAAAAAAAAATAAAATCAATGCTTCATTGAGAAATATTTTTCTGTGACAGCAGCTGAAATAATGAGTTATCGAGATGTATGAGTAGATTGGTTGTAAATCAAGTGACGGTTTTAATGGTCTATATAACACATGGAAACTGCATTAGACATTTTTACAAGCTGCCTCACAAAGGACCTGTATCTAATTCCTACACATGTCAGTCATAGTAAAAACATATCGGGTTAACTGTGTTAATAAGACCCACACTTAATAACCACTTCAATTTTGAAAAAAAGAATTAGCTATGACCTTACTTAATACAACATGCTTCCGGTTGTAAATAGTAGTAGTGAGAACTTAAAAGCAGTATACTAAGATACATGACTGTGTGTATCTTGTGATAGGTTGAGACTGTTGGTGACAAATATATGGCTGTTAGTGGACTGCCTGAAGCCTGTGATGACCATGCTAAGTGTATTGCCAAATTGGCTCTTGACTTAATGGACATTTCCCATGAACTCAAAGATCCTACTGGTGAAAGTATTGTGGTAAGCTATTATATTTTACTTTTGATTTTAACTCAAACGATATTTTTGCTATTTTTAAATACATTATATGTACTTGAAATGTATTTTCTTTTTTGATTTGTGTAGTTTTAACTTTTGTGTAATAATATTATGTTTTGTTTCTCTTCATACAATTTTATGAAACGTTTTTAGACACAAAGAAATAATATGAACATATTAATGGATTTAGTGTTAAACTTCTTTTTTTTTAAAATTTCAACCGGAGGTTGATCATCTTGTGTACTAATAATAGCAATGTGTGTAGAGGCATATACATTTTTTGTTCTTACAGATTACAATTGGTATTCATTCCGGCGAGGTCGTGACAGGAGTTATAGGTAAAAAGATGCCTAGATATTGTTTATTTGGAAATACAGTCAATCTAACCAGCCGTACGGAGACCACGGGAGAAAAGGGAAGGATCAACGTTTCTGAGCCTGCCTACAGGTGAGATTTTACGTAATATGTAGATGATAAAGGTTTAATACTTACATCAATTATTACATTTTTAGCACAATCAACAAATTGAAACTAAATAGACCAAGTGCCAGATATTTAATTTACGTCTCTTTACGCTTTTAAACGCAATAACGTAATAATTGTGGGTCTTATTAACACAGTTAACCCGATTTGTTTTTACTATGACTGACATGTGTAGGAATTAGATACAGGTCCTTTGTGAGGCAGCTTGTCAATATAATCGATACATGTTTTGGAAAATGAAGGTTTAATTCATTTCACATTATATGAGTAGAGAGGTGATTATGTCATTATTTGTGATAATTTCGCGATTGGATGATCGTGATAATGGGTATAGCTTTATTTGTATTGCTTGAAACGTTTACTTTCTCAAATCCTGTTGCTTAAATGTTACATTGTATTGTGTAATCTTTTTTAAATTTTATGCTTTAAAGGGTTGCCTGGTTTGATGGAATTGAAATCCGGGTTAAAGTTTCTACTTTCATATGTAAATAGATGTGTGCTTTTTATTCGATGGTATACAAGTTCTTTATTGTGCAACAATCGGCATTTTTTTGAAAAATATAATCTTTTTTTCCAGGTACCTTCAGCAGCCTCGTAACAGTGACAAAAGCTTTAAGTTCCAATTCAAAGGTGAAGTGACAATGAAGGGCAAAGCCACTCCGATGAAGACTTACTTTCTATCACGGAAGATACCCTCACCACTGAAAGAAAAGAAATCAAGAACCTGTGATATATAACTACGTAACATGTGATAACTGTCATTCGAACTTTGCTACTTGTAAATTAGGTTTTGATACCAGAGAGGCAGTAAAACCTATGTTCATAAAACACTTCAAACATTTATTTTGAGGTTGAAGATCTTGCGAAGCCACATTTCAGCCCCATCGAATTCTTCCTCGTTAATTTCAAGTTTTTATATGTAAACGCATATGAGTCTGAAATCGTTTCAAAATAAGAACAACAATCATATTCAAGAGGATACACTTACACGCACGCGCATATTATTTGATCTCATCTCTTTACTTGCGATAATTTTCTTGTTGTTGAATTTCACTGGCATGATGCGATTGCGAAAACTACAACACACAAAAATTAAAAAAAATAGTAAACCTATTTATTAATTATGGTTTGATAAAATTAACGTTCAATTTGGCTGTGTAAACATTATTCATGTAATTTGTTTAACTATGTTTGTCAAAATGTTATTGATATATGCACCATATAAAAACTATTTGGGAAGAGAAAGTCTTCAAAATTGACACTTAATATGTCAAGTGATTTATTTTGAAAATATGTAACTCAAATTAGACAACCGTTTTTCTTTTATTGTAAACATCTGAAAACAATATTAACAGAAATAGGTCTGGAAGAAAATAAAACTTCAATAGAAATTGAATGTCAAAATACTAAACAAAATGTCTAGCTTACATAATATTATTAAAATATCACGGTGAAAATTTAACATGAGAACATACGAAAACAAAGAAATAATAGTCGTTCAAAAATGGAATACTTTTTTTGACAGCCCCTGTCTCCATCCTGCAATATTTCACATTCTTGTATATACTTTTCTAATGCACATTTATCATATATTATTGCCGACGTGTGTCAAATTATTTGTTATTGTTTATTAGTGTCTCACTTCAATCCTGTCATACCTGTGGAGATCAGAATTCTGAACTTTATCGGTTTATATTGATTTTCCAATGAACGCATACAATCTGTTTTTTCATGTGCTTCCGGATTCAGTACATTCATACTACAAAAATGAGTACTCGTAGAAAGTACAACCTCTAACATCAGACAAAAGTAACAAAGAACATGTAGCAAACAAATCCAGGGAGGGCCATAAATCTGTTAAAATATTTTCAAACAGTCGAGAAAAATATTTTTGAAAGTTTCCTAGAAGAGCGTGTGTGAAATATTCCAGGTTCTAACTTCCAACGACGGACGGACGATAAATAACGTAGCTGAAAAAAAAAAGTGACATAAGTCCGTCAAAAATGTATTTAAAAAAATTAGATTGCAGCTTTTAGGGATCCATGAATTAAGCATCTGTGCAAGATTTCAGATTTCTATCTTTGACGATGGGACCAGAGCGTGTTCGCAAAAAAATAACAAAGACATAAAGCAAAATATTCAAAGGGACCATAACTCTGTTTTTAAATTGATTATTCACAAAATTGTGAAAGCTTATTTTTGTATTTAGTAACACGAAGAGCCTCTTTGCAAGATTTTCGATTCTTAATTCTGAAAATTTGACCACATCGTGTTTTTACCAAATTAATTATGAACATTTAGCAAAAAAAACTCAAAATAACACACACACACATACACAGACACACATACAGAAAGACGAAAATATACCCCTACACAATGTAATTGTCCGTGGAATAAGATGTGCTTCCTCAGCGATTCAAGAGAGTGATATCATTTTGTCACGGAGACGACGCAATTCGTGATTCTCTCCTTCTTTTGATAAAACGCAGGCCTAACATAATGATGAAAAGAAATATCCCCCTCCCACACATGTATTCCGACAAAATCCCGTTATTTATTACAATAAGAAGGTAAAAACAGCCTTCTTACACTACCGTTTTTGAATATTCGAGATTGTGATGATAAGATTAGAAGAAGAGGGTGCGTAGCGACCCAATCGACGAGTTGATTGAGCGTAATGACCCGAAATTCTTAATACTTATTATACGATGCAATCCTCAATAACTTTCATTTGTAAGAATATATGTGCACTTCACGTAACAAAACATGCACAACATTTAAAGTGGATTTTTTTGATGTTTATTAATGTGATTATTTATTTTGAAATGAATAACTAGAGGAGAAGTACAATTCGTTGCATGTGTTTTATTGTTAAAGGATATTCAATGTATGTTCAATAAAAATAGACAATTACTTTAGTTGTTGGTTATTAATTCTTCTTAAACATTCGAAACCAGAAACAGGCCGTATTTTGGGCGAAAAGTATGCCAAACATGACTGTTTGAAGAAGTTCGCTCAAGAATGATCAGCCAAATAACAAAAGCCTCATTTGTTTGAGCTCACTGAGAGTTACCTAGATAGACTGATTGACTCCCTATAAAAAACCACCGAGCTTTTTAGGGCTTACAAAACAAATTAAAAACAAACGAATTATACCAATCTGTCTAATAGTTAAGCCAGAAGTAACAAGAGATGACAATTGGTGACAAGGTTATAACAGTGTGGTCTCTTACCTTAGCAGATGTCTCCCCTTGTCAAGGAGCATATTTAGGAAACAAGCGTACAGCGTTAGTTAGTAATTATTTCCTCATAAAGTGGCTTTAAATGAACGTGGTCTTCTTATATTCGAGATCAACATTGTGGCGTCCATGCGCTTTGGACAAACTATATAAATGTATAACTCTTAATCTAGTATCACAAGGGCTAAGTGCTTGAGCAAAATAGCAGTCCGGGTTTTGATAATTGAGCAACGTCTGATAACGGGGGGTGTATGCTAGTATGATGACCTGCAAAGCAACTGTTCTTTGAGAGTCATTGTCTGGAAAACGCCGGAGAGTACGCCTTCAACTTGGCTACAAGTTCACCCTTAATAATTAAATCCTTCATTTCTGCGACAATAGTATTTGAAATATAAAGCGCATAAATGGAATCAATACGCAATGTTCTATTTATTTAAGACAGTGGTACATGATGCAACGAAACAACTTTGAAAAGTGACAAGCAATGAAATCATGAATGCATGATGCTGACTAGAGGGTTATCCGTTCACTTTCCATTTGGCTCTAAATGTCATAAGAAAGTAGTACCTACTCTCCTTGGATGATTAATGATATATCATTTCACTGACGAGTCAAGTTAATCGTATGCAAGCTATCTTAGTGGTTTGATTAGAAAAATCTCCATATCAGCTGCTTTCTCCACTGGCTGAGTTGAGACATAAAAGTCGGAACTACTTTCGCATAGCCCCTTACTTTGAAAGACATTTAACACATAACCAACTGTTTTAAACAACACAATAATATGCAGCTGTTTCTGAATTTGTGAAGGGTTATATTACTATTTAGCTTGTGTTTTACTCAATTTTTCATAAGGTTATTAGCGGCCTAGTTGTTCCAAACATTTATGTTTAGTGTATTGTATACTGAAAACAACACGTTTAAATATGTTTGGTCTCTTTAAATGTTTTAGCCTTCAGCAGACCAAAACCTCAGCCACGTATACAAATGAAGAGCAAACATAATTTTTATTATGTTAAGCCAATTTAATGTTATATTGCTTTCATGGCTGAGTCATACTATTTTTCTCTGCATAATTATCTTTAAATGAGCCTGTATTTTTTCATTTCAAGCGAATAAATAGTTCCCTTCCTTTTTAGGCCTGGGCTTTGGCAAATGTTATCTCTAGCATCTTTGTAATGCCGTGCACAATTGTTTTTGAGATTCCCATCATCAGAATATTTATATTTGTCGAATTCGATTGTTTTTATTGCGTTTTCTCTTTTGTAATGGTGTTCATACTTTTTGGGATTTTCTTCATCAGAATATTTACCGAATTTGATTCTTTTTTATTGCGATCTCTCTTTTGTAATTGTGTACATAATTTTTTGGTGATTCCCGTCATCAGAATATTTATAATCACCGAATTTGATTATTATTTTTATCGTGTTTTCTCTTTTGATAGTTTTTGTGTGGTGATTCCCTTCATCAGAATAATTATATACAATGAATTTGATTCTTTTTTAATGTGTTTTCTCATCATTCATATTGATCGGGAGCTTAGACAATTGCTTAAAAATGTGGCTTCATATAAGCTTTTAGATTGTGAATATGTTTAGTCGATTGTAATGTTTACAGAAATATCAAGCAATGCGACTGAGGTTAATGAGATAATGAAGGCTATTAGAGACGATTGGAGACGAGATGCATCCGACTATAAAAATTGAGACAGACGTCGCTTCATAAAGTGTAGATTATAGGTTCCTATCCTTTAACCCCAGAGAATCTATATGATACCAGTCTTGCTTTGGTTCCTTCTATAATATCATATGACACACAATATAGCAGGAGACAATTTCCATGTTCAGAAAACCTTTTGAACATACAGGAAATAATGATGTGCTATTTAGGGGATACATGAGGATTTTCAAAGACTTAACATATCCAGGCCGCTACACAAAGACAGCCAGAGGTAGACAATTAAGACAATCAGAGTAAAATTGTAACGCAGCTTCATAAGATCTATTCTTTATTAAGAGACATAAATGCATAAGGCAATTTAAAATTATTTCCCTTTGTTATAAGAACAGTGTGTTTTTTCTTTTCCGTTTGTATTCAGACATTTTTTGATTTACTGAAGACTCTGCGTTTGTAATCGTCTTTTAGGACCATCACTGGATTTGTTTTAGCGTCTATTTACCAATCGATCAAGTTTTTACCTCACCAACCAATCGATCTTTGCATCCGCCCCTTTACAACTGCAAACTAGCAGTATAAATATCATAGTTCTGTCTGAATCCGGATAGTCACCACTCTCTGGGTGATTGGGTGCAACACAATTTCAAATATGAGCGTGTAGAGCAGTTATTAGAACGAAATCAATCCTTTTGGTTTTATCTCAATACATTGACTGTATCCGAGCTGTTAGCGGACGAACGCAGCAAACAAACACAGAAACCACTAATATATCCAGAGCTTCAACGGAAATTTACTCAAACAAACACAGAAACCACCAATATATCCAGAGCTTCAGAGGAGATTTATTCAAACAAATTCACAAACCACCAATATATACAGAGCTTCAGAGGAGATTTACTCAAACAAATTCACAAACCACCAATATATCCAGAGCTTCAGTGGAGATTTACTCAAACAAACACACAAACCACCAATATATCCAGAGCTTCAGTGGATATATATATTTGGTAAAACTTTATATCAACAAAATAATAATAATAATAACGTTTAGTATGCAGACATGAATAATGACATCGAAGAGATCTGGAAATCCAAATCATAGAAATACTAGTCAGAAATATAATCACGTGGGATAGTCCTTTAACCCTAAAGTTGCGTTATACTCTGCAATCGCTTTTTTCTCTAAATCTTATGCGCCCAAATTAATTCATTAATTAAATTCCTAATATGTTATCTATTTTGTAACTTTCTTCTCTATGTTCCAATAACTCCATTTATATATGTAACGATAGATGCGTAGTTATTCGAAAAAGTTTGTGAGGGAGAGGGTGAGGGCGTTGCGACCTAATTGTTACCGTTGATTACATTCCTGTATTTTTTTAATCAAATTATTGATAATATATCTACACGCAAATACACACAAAGTCTAACTATACACAATAAGCTGAATTTTAATAATCCGACTTTTCATCTGACTACATAAGTTACGTCATAGAATCGTCAGTTTTTATCAAATTCTATTTTTTGCGACTGCTACTGAAACATCATTACACCAGGTTTGTTTAAATCGGTCCGCAAATTACGGTTTCCCTTGTGTTTCGTGTACTAATTTTTGGCTTGGCGTTACAAGTGTTAAATGAAAAACAATGAATTATGTCAGTCAATATTTAAAATTTTGATCCCGTATTCTTCTTTTTATAAAAATTGAAATGTTTAACACTGAAATAAAGCAAGACGCTATAATTTCGGGCATTTTATGTTGTTGTTTATTTTTTTTGTTTAGTGGGTGTTTTTCCTATTATAAAATTGACCACACGATATATCTCAATAAAAGCTGTATACTTTTCATTTGATGAATTGTTTATTTTAGGGTAAACAAAATAGTGAAGTATTTTTGTCACGGCCATCACTTATAAATGTGTACTATGTACAATAATATGTCACCATGGGCATTTACAGGTTTAACATATAACTTTTGCCTTAGCATTCTAATGTAGCAGGCAATAGGTCTGGAATATCCAAATACGTGCTTCCCTTACATCGAACCAACTCGAAATTATTTCTTTAAAAAAAAAACAACCTGGGAATAGGCTGATTATTAAGTAAAGTTAAGTGATAATCGTAGAGTTAATTTCAACTAATTCAAACAGGCTAGATATAATACAGAAGTATGATTAAAAACGTAAGTCGATATATAAGACGCAGTGGCATCTTTCTTTGCCTCAGATCTAAAACTTTGTCGATGGCCTGTGTAGCGTGTTTTGAATTCTTTTTCGGTGCTCCCGATATACTTTTTCGTACCGCTAGGGGTTTCAATTGTCGCCTGATATATGACTGATGTTGTGAGGCACTTGCCACTGAGAGGACATCCAGTCTTATTTCTGCAATTGCATGATTGCCGTTCAGCTGTCTGCTCAGCTGTTTCACAGATAAGTTTATTGTTATGGCTCTGAATGATGGAACGCATGTTCTTAGTGCAACTGTAACTTAGTTTGAGTGTGTTCATATTAAATCTTTTGTTCAGTCGATTGCTCTTCGGGAAGTGTTTCTTTACCAGAGAGAGAAATTGTCGGCCAAGATTTGTTGAGAGTGAAGCGTTGAAAGGGGGAGTATACCAAATAATCTTTCTGCGCCTTTTCTTAACTTCATGTCCCGATGTCTCATGACCACTGGCGTCTGGCTCGTATGAGAGCGCCGTGTGGTGCCCACTTTCTGAGAGTGCCTTGCTGTACTCTGCAGTTGCTGCATCAAATACGGCTTTGCTGCACGATATTTGGTTGAGACGCTTAATTATAGACAAAGGTAGTTGTTTGATGACATTAAGCGGGTGGTTGGACTGGGCATGTACATATACGGGGTTGCTATTGGGTTTACGGTACGGGCCAAAAGTCTCATTTGGTAAGTTGAGTGTGACGTCAAGGAAGTCTACTTGGCGCATGCCAGTTTCAATTGTTATGTTGAGGTTGTAGCTTTTGAACATTTTGATAATCTGCATTTTGATTCTGTTTAACTCCGGACCCGGAATCTTCCGGTGAACACCCAAGTATATCGTCACGGTAGAGCCCAAAATTGATCATGGGAAATTTATCTTTCATCTGTTTGAGTAAGTATAAGCTTACCAGCTCACATACCTCGGCGCCATGATATGCACCCATAGTGATGTCAAACAAGCCACTGGTCTTTTTCCAAGTGCAGCCTTGACTGAACAAAAGTGATTGCCAAGAGTTTTTTTTATAGTGTTTATTGCATCAGAAGGAATGTAACACATGCCTGAATTGAACTCCAAAACTTGATCGAACAGTTTTTCGCTAATTGAAGGGTAAAATGTCTCAATGTCTAACATAATGAATTGAAGGCGGGTCTTGCGCTCAAGGCCTTTAAACCATTCTAACACCGCAGACGTGTTCCTGAACTGCAGAAGATTTTCTGAACTCCTGACATCTTCGTTTATTTCTTGTAGCAATTGTTTACTTATTTTTCCAACCTGAGATATCGCTGGATTGATAAGACGAGACTTAGGATTATTTATAAATTGTCTTTATGGTCTTTCAATGTTATGTAACTTTGCTGTCTATTGTACACTTCAACGCGTTCACCAATACCCAACTTGTTCACAATACGCTTTGCCTGAGAGTTTCTTTTCTTTTCAGAGTCATCATGGTCTTTCTGATAGTGTGTAGTTATTGCCCAATTTAGTAACTTTTCATAACACTGCTTGTCTACCTCGTAAATATTAGTAGTTTTGTCGACCGGCACAAACAAAGCCCGCGAGTTGTTTATCTTTTGAACGTCACTGCTGAGTTGATTTTGGAATGTTATTTTTTTTATTGTGTGTTGTATCGACGCTAGATATTAATGTTATCAGGTCGTGCTCGAAATGCCTTAAATCTTTGTTAGGAGGGGCTGACTTTCTAGTTTTAAAACCAAATGTATTTTTTTCTGATTGTTCTTCTTCTTGTTTGTCTTTGGTGAAGAGGATGCTTTCCATCGTATGCGTTGAATGAAGCCTTCTGTTTTTGAGATAAGACACTTTAGGTAGGAGCTCTTACTGGGTATAGGGATATTTTAAAGTGAATAATTGATATCAGCTTTCTTCATCGTGATAAAAAACGGGAGGGAGAGAGAGTGTGAAATACCTTCTTATCCGTGTGGATCTAGAGTGCTCGACCGAGGGAACGTTGTGTACGTTTAAAGTGAAGACACTTGATTCACACAAAGAAAGAGTGCTCGAAACAAGTAAATGTAGAGCATATTATGAATATAATAGAAATATTTCACTGACCTTCCCTGGATTATAATTTCATCTTTCGAATCATCGGCAGGAAGTGCCAATACTCTGCGGTCTCTTCCGCTTTTATACCACGCTTCCGTCCGGTGACGTCATTCATTTACTTGCTAAAAGGCAGAAGGGTGTGATACACATGTACCCCCTCCTACCGGGTTGATTCTAGACTATATTTTAAGGGCCCCCAGAGTGAACTTATCTCGATTGGGACACAGGCGACACATTTCATTCCTTTTGTTTAGGAATTCTGTTTTTCCAAAGACGCTCATAATGGCAACTTTTTCACTGATGCAAATGTCACACATTTTAGAGCCCTGCGTGTATGGATTTGCACGTTTTAGAATTTCCCATTTTACATTAGGCTCGGGCTGTAGATTTTCTTCCCAAATGCACTGGGATAGAGCAGTGGCATCTTTCTTTGCCTCAGATCTAAAACTTTGTCTATGGCCTGTACAGCGTGTTTTAAAGTCTTTTTCGGTACTCCCGATGTACTTTTTTGGACCGCTAGGGATTTCAATTGTCGCCTGATGGATGACAGATGTTGTGAGGCCCTTGCCACTGAGAGGACATCCAGTCTTATTTCTTTAAGGATGGTCACTAAAAGAAATAATGGAAATTATGGTGTTAATCTGATGCCACCGTCTTGTTGACGTAAATTATTTGTTTGTGCAACTGATGAATGTCTTTGATGTGAGCTAAGAATGGTCAGTAAAGGATATAAGGTCCTATATGATGCTACCGATTGTTGTCTCGGTTTGAAGGATGTAATAAAGTCATTTATTTTCTTTTAGATACAAGTAGATTTGATTTGTTTTATTTTGGTTTGTATATGAAATAAAAGATATTACAATGTTAAAAATGAATATAGAAAATAAGTTGAGGGTCAGTTCCCAGTCAGAGTCATAACATATGTAAATATCGTCTCTCGGCCTTGTTTTGTAGCATCAACACCTATTGAAAACAAGAAAATGTCACAGAGCAAGACACTAATCACCTTACTATGACCAAACCATACTCAATAAACACCTATTAAACACAAGAAAACGTGTGAAAGAGTTCAGTATAATGTCGACCGGTCAAGGTTTTCATAACTTTCAGGATAGGAGAGATGCCCCATCTTATAATCACATGAATCGCAAAGATGAGAGGTATCGCATAAGAGATAAATATTCGAATAATGAAAATTAAAGATTAAAAAATAGAAAAATAAATTAAGAATAGCAAAAAATTAAAAAAAGGAAATTTCCTCAATTAACGGGTGGTGAATTGTGCGGGTGGTGAATAATTGTCCAGGCGGTGTATTGTCCGGGTGTGTTGAATTGTACGGGTGGTGAATTGTCCGCGATTCATCCCACAAGGCCAGCAGGTATGAGCATACTTTAAATCTCTAATGTAGAAGACAATATAATTAGTTTGAATTAATTCACTGTGTTGAAATAAAAGCTCATAACGGTTTTTTGGACGCTCAAATTAGTTAAGTGTTGAAATGACATGTATACAACATTTTTAGCAGCTAAATGACAACTTGCTGAATTATGTTACAATGAACCTGTTGTAGCTAATAAAATAAGTAAATATAATAAAATTATTGAATACCAATGACACAGATTCATCCAGATTACCTTCAACTCCTTTAGTTTCCCAGGCACTTCAATGTGAAATTCTTTGAATGAGGCTGATGACTTGATGACGATTCCGTTGGATGAAAAGTCTTTGTTGATCTCGTTAAAAGCCTGAAATTAAAAGTGTGTACACTATAATTAGTTATCTTTTACCTTGTCATGTTGTCACTCGCGGATTGTTGACAAACTACAAGGTTAACAGTTATAGTTGTCAAAAATACAACTTTTAAAATAAAAAAAATTGCATTTTAAGCTGTTTGTCTAGTAGTCATCATTATGATTTAAATGTTTACCGTTTAACTTAATGTTCTCGTAATAACATGCTTACCCACTTGTATGTTTCTTTCCTGATGCCTTATTATTTTGACCCTGTATTTTGAGCGGCTCTACATTTTGAGCGGCTCTACATTTTGAGCGGCAAAATAGTATATTCTAGTTTGTCAGATACCAAGCTTTAACCCGTGACATTATGGTGGTTCATCAAGAGCCGGATGTACTCGAAGAGAAGTCCGCAGAGTGAGTTCTAGAAGACATAATGATGGATACGTGAGGAGATTTACCCGACTGTTTATTGAAAATGATGTTGGTCATAGTGAAGTATTACTTTTTATTTTGCTTATATTATGTCTCTTCACTTAGCTTCATTTAATGTTTCAAATTCAGTTTTATATACCAAAGAATGCCCAAAATATACCTATTTAAATAAATAATGTTTATCTTTGTAGCAAAAAAGACTACCTTTCGTTAAAACGGTATCATGTCATTGTCTAAATTTATATCAATACGTTGTTGAACAAAAAACTCAAGATATAGATATACTACATCATTCAAAAAGTAATGCATAGGGGTTGATACAAGTTTAATTTTTTACAAGCATATTGAAGTATTATACATCAAATTAAAGAAGAAAGTCTCAGGATTACACTTTTAATATTCACTATACGCTCCTGGTCTTGGAATGGCTTTGGCCCATCTTCGAACCAGTCCCTGTATACCCCTGCGATATAACCTTTGGGGCTGGTTTCTGAGCCATGTCGTTACGGCAGATTCTTGTCATCGTCATGATGGATTCCACTCGGAGCTGATTAAAAAAAACATATAGTAGCCAGAGGGGCTAAATCAGGGAAATAGCGTGGGTGTGACAGAGTTTCCCACCCCATAGAGGTAGTTGTCTCCCCTGTCCTGGACTGGTGTGGCTTGGTGCATTGTCGTGATGAAAGAGCACAATAATGTCCATGGCCAGTCCTAGTTTAACTCGAAGAGTCCTGGCTTTAAGCTTCTTCAATGGTTGAATATATACTCCGGAGTCAACTGTTAATTCTCTTGGGATAATTTTGAGACAAATCACACCACGAATGTCCAAAAACACAGTTGCAAGAATTTTCCTTGAACTTTTCTCACCTTTAAACTCTTTTTTGGTCTGGGGGAGTTTGGATGGTCTCTGCAGCTACCACATGGTCACTGAGTCAGTTCAACCCACTACAGACGGTAGACTGATTTAAAGCTTTGTCTTTGTATACATTATTCAAGTTTTTGATAATGTCTACCTTTTTTATACCTTCACAATGAACAAATTCAATCACTGCTCTTTGTTTACAACACAGTGCCATTGGGGTAGCCATTTGAAATGAAAAACGGAAAAAATAGCTTTTAAAGCATGCATACCTAAATGTAAATTCGTGGACATTTTCAATAAAATTGCATATCAAATACTCGTTTTTTTTATATGCATTATTTTTTGAATAACCTATGTATGTCTATTTTGAAATAAAAAACAGGTTGGATGAAATCTTAAATCATGTTTGGGACCTTTGAATTCGTGAATAATTCATTATAAATGTACGTTCTGTATAATATAAATTTGCAGTTTTTTTTTTAATTTATCAAACAATTAATGACATTAACCGAATCTTAACTACATACTTAGACTAAAATGTATCTCGTTATATATATTTATGATTGTGAACAACTTTATATTTCTGCTTGTATTAATTACTTTATATTGAATGAACAGCGGTCAAATCCATTTTTAAAAGCCTTACATAAAATAGCATTTCATTCTATTGCTTGGAGAATAACACCAATTAAAGGATATTTAATAGTGCAAAGTATCGACGATAGGGGTCACTTCTTTTTGCAGTGCACTGTTCGTATGACATACGTACCAAGGAAAGTGACTCCAGATCTTCATTAAGGGCTAACGCTAGAAGGTACGATATTTGAAGAAGGTACGATATTTGTCCCGCTCACTCAAAGCAGCAGATTTTGCAGCATAAGAAACCTGAAATAGCATCAAGAAAAAATTGTACAATGTATTCAAAGTAAATTACAGACTTAAGTTAACATGAGGTTACAGAGTTCATTCAGAATATTTACCGACATGACTTATGCATATAATATATTAAGGCAGTTCACCATTACGTTGAAAAACCAATTGTTAATTAGCTGAGGTCCTTGCTTTAAAATGCAACACTTGTTTGATGTCCATTTTTGTTCCATCGAATAACTATGTCATCTTAGAGCAAGAACATCGGCTTCTTTTAGGAACCATCACGATAACTGAATGTTTTCTCAATTCATGTTTATTACCAAATTGTTTCATATTGTCAAATTATCTTCTGGCATAAACTGAAAATGTTAGTATCTCAATTGTGTTGAAAGTATGCTGGATGATTGCTCTCTAGACTCACTACAATCGGAAACTCTTCATTGGCCAACACCTTCAAATAATTATCTTCTGAGATAACATATATGAAAGGACTTTATATCAATCTGTCTTTCAAAATCCAATGCCACACCATTACTTGTCAACAACCTTGATCACTGCAAGCGTATATCCAGTCTACGAACGAGTGATTTCTGATTGGCTTCGTATAGCTAGTGATAGCTTGCTTCGTCAGACAAAAATGTGGACTTTCAGAAATCTGCGTTATTTTCAATTTCAGTCAACCACTCACAAAACTGAACATTGTATAGTGTATGAGTGTATTTTCCGTAGGGGCAAAAGTAGGCTATTAATAAAGTTAAGCAAGGCTTTATTGTGCTTGAATTGTAATATACTTGCGTATTGGGTTTACCAAATTATTTTACAATTGTCACACTACAGCACTGACATTATACGAAATACCAGTAATACAGTTTAACAAAGTTATGCTGTTAAGTTCTTTAGTGTTGTCCGTCGTAAAAAGACACGAGGGAAAGAGTCGTTTACCGTGTTTTTTTGTATTGAAGTCATTTGACATGTCACGATTTCGTCTTGTTGTTAATTTCCGTTTGACAAATTCACTGATTCTATCGGGGTATATCTGAGACTTCACTGCTTGCTTTGTTGTTCTTTGAATACCTATTGGATGTATAAATATGTAAAATATTTATATAAATATCTACATGTTTGAAATCAGCGCATCAAAATTAGTCAATCTGGTCGCGCTGGTCCAATATAAAGCCTATTAAAGAAATTATAATTTATTCTTTTCGTCAAATCTGAACATTGCCCCATCGGTGTGACAACCAGGAACACGTTTTTACTATCAATGGTGTCACGGTCGGTAAATGGAAACCAATTATGTGTATCTTATGAAAGCCATGAAGCAGTTTATGTTTATTCCTGCTAGTAAATTCAAAGACAAAAACCGCCGAAAGTGTATTTTGTTCTTGTTTGGTACGACTTTGGCAGCGACCCACACTCTTCTAAAACACATTGTCTCGGTTTTAACCAAGTGTAGCTGTGATATCATTTTAATTGAATTCCAGCATAGGGATTAACACCGAGACGTAAGTTTGTCATGAGTTCGATTCTTAGTCCTGAGGGTATTGTAAGGACTTCTCTCTGTTGAATAGATCCTTCAAATACTATATAAATATTCACGGTTTCCTGTCTTTCTTGTGGTAAAAGTATTAGCATGGCTACATAGGAAGATATTTCAAGAAAAATGACCTTATCATCAAAACCCTTGGTTAGTTGGTGTTGACTTATCTAAGTTGCTCATTTACTTCCAAATATAGCGCGGTCAGTACCCAAAAACATTATTTCAAATTCAGCGATCAGCAAAGAATGATACTATTTTTGACGGACATGAGTAATAAGCACCAATTAAGCTATTATTGTTGACGACATTATAATAGTGTCTACGTTTTCAATTGTTTTATATAAGTAAATGAACGTTGATCCTGTTTACATCGTCATCTATAGTCCGAAATCTCCAAACACAGTGCCTTTAATATATACGTTTTCATTGACAGATAAACAAACAGTTGAATGATGAATATGACGCAAATCTTACATCTTGTTTCCCGAATCATTTGTTCTAGCATATATTTAAGAATGTACATCCATATGAGATACATATATATATATATCTAAAATTGTATTTATTTGTAAGACAAATGGTTAAAAAAGATAGACGGTACTTTTCCCTGTTCGACATACGCAAATCAGTCACTTAAACGGTCAGATTAAGGTAAATGAGATGGTACTGAATTGATCGCTTGACTCGTATGCGGGGTGATGTGAAGATAAACTGTGCGCTCACCCCAAGCTGGGTGATGTTAAAGGGTTATACACATATATCATGTAACTCTGGTTACACTAAATTAATAAGGCATACAGACACTCTTGCAAAAGTGATTGGTATATACAGCAAAACTATAATTTTAAAGCTGAGGGTGCCGATAGACACTGGCAACTCAGGGGGGGGGGGGGGCGGGCGGGTCCATTTAACAAATATAATTAAAAATTGACAGCCAAAATTAAATTAACGTACGTACATGTCGAGACAAAATAGTTTCAGTCTTCTTGCAATCAATGGTTATTCTGAATGCCATTTTGATAAACTAAGAAAAATTGAATAAAATAATATGACCTAATGATAGTGGACGACTCAAGTTCTTAGCCACACATAGCATACGATCATTCATTCAATTTTTTGGGAGACAAAAGGTCACGTTAATGAACTTCAAATACATGAGTAACTGAGTAACCTGGTTTGCGTCTTGTACTTCTAGTGTAATCGTATCAGTTGAATGACTAGTCTTGGTTATCTGCCTACTTCAAAAGGTTACTTTAGTATGTTCTTCATGCTATTTCCATTTTTCTATGTTTTGGGTAAAATGCGTTCAAGTTAGTAGAGAAATGCCTATCCCTTTAGCGATAGTAAATACAAGAAGATGGTCGATTTTAAACCAATTAATTAGCAAACAATGTCGTTTTCTAGTTCTGTATCCTACATATTTTCAATTGGTTGTTTAGTGAGTTTGTATGTCAAATCTTCGAAGCATCCGGATCCTTGGAATTCATTTTTCCCGTCACAACGTCTATGTCCAGAATAGACGTCCATCCATCATTTCGGACCGTGGGGATGCTATCTCCAGTTGCATTGAGGGGTTATCTCATTGCATTCTACTTTAATCAATCTCATGCTGGCTTTGCCTTGACCTCGTCTGGAAACAACATCTCGTTTTTTACTGTGATATTATATGCATGAAAGAATGATTTCAAAAGAGAATTGAAAACACCGTATTTTCCTGTAGTGTGTGTTTAGGTGTGTGAGTGGGGGATATTCTGTTTGCAGTGATATCATGAATGAGTATCGAACGTTTAGATTTCTCCTTGTGACAGTACCTAGTGTCGGAGCTCGTATACACAATGTCAACTATGACGTTTTGTATAGAAATAGAACATCGCTTGACTTTTTAAAACTTTATCAAAACTAGGAAAATAAGTATTCGTAGTACAACCACGATTATTAGAGACAAGTTTTTCAACGTCAAGTACAACATTTATCAATTGATTGTTACTAGCTTGGTAACACATTAAGTCACATTTTATTCTTTTTAAAAGGTGGATCGTTTGGAATCTCGTCACCAGTATTGAAAACCATTGATTTATCTAAACAATATACGCTGAATTGTATGTTTTGCTTGCTTGTTACACGGTTCCTCAAATGTCTTTGGATGGATTTTGCTGTAGTTTGAACGCAGGATAAAAACATTCCAAATGTTCTTATTTAGATAACGATCACACTATGGACTCATAGTCAAAGATAGGAATTTGAAATCATGCACAGAAGCTCTTTCAGTGTTTCTATAAAAGCCGTTTTCTAAGTGTCAGAATAAAGTCCCGTTAATTCCAAACTTTAAATAATAAAATTCATGAGAATGCAAATATTTTGGATTTCATGAATTTATTATGTTTTTTTTAAATATCAAATAGAGGACATTTTAGCTCATCATTTTTACGCGCCCTTACCGCACCATACCTCAACTCTATATCTGCGATCGTACCGGCCTGTCATTTGACCCACTTTTTTTCATCACTTTTTCGTTATGCTCTGTTGAACATGTGTCGTTTTTTAACCTTCTATTTTTACATGTTTAAGTTAAAATACCCTCATTTTAAAAAACATATCTGTTAGCAGACAGACAGACATACAGACATACAGACATACAGACATACAGAAAGTCAGACAGACAGACAGTCAGACAGCCAGCCAGCCAGACAGACAGACAGACAGACAGACAGACAGACAGACAGACAGACATACAGACAGACAGACAGACAGACAGACAGAC
>JAUUEB010367541.1:0-12366 GCA_032362205.1 Clione limacina
ATTTGAGTGGATTATCAATATTTTGATAGCGGGATTATTGGATTGGAGTACCCAACAAAAAGTAGCGGGATTGGATTGGGTTACTAGGAAAAGTAGCGGGATTACGAAAATAGCGGGATTGTCCGCTAGATTGCACAACACTGGTACACATGGAATCAATTGCCTCTTTCAGTTAGAAGCGACCAGAGCATTCTCACTTTAAAAAAAAGCTTAACCTCCATGTTTTCACCCAGGTTTATGACATAAGAGAGATGTATATGGATAGTCCATTATGTTTTTCAACATGCAATATCTTGTAAACTTAACTGTGATAACTTAATGATTAACGTTTATATCTTTTAAGCTAATGTAAATTATATAAGTCTGTGCTAGACAAAGTAATATTTTTTAATGATCTTTGATAACTTTTGCTTTTCATGCCTTTTTTGCTTATTATGTATGATTCTTACGATGAACAGAATATTAATGTCCATGGATGAATAAACAATCTTGTGTTTTGTATTTGGCATCGTAATTACACCATGTTAATTGATCGTAGCCTATGTCATCTAATTTGGTTTTGAATTGTGTTATTATCATTGGCCATGTTATTTGTTACTCAAAATTGTCTTGCATTTGGTTTTCTTTCATGATACAATTGGTGTTACTGATAGATCTTTATGACTAAATATCTAATACATTATCTTTCAATGGGTGATTGTTGTACAATTGTCATATTATTATGTTATTCTCGCTGTATTATTGTCGTTAATATTTGTTTTTCTATGTAATGCGCCTTGAGTAAAAACGGAAATGTGCATAAATAATGCTGTATATTATTATGATCATTATTAATGGTCGGAAAAAGCTCTTGGTTGAATACGGGACTGGTGAGAAAAAAATATGTATTCCTTTGTACAGCATGGCTGACAAAATGGGCGAGAGCCTTTGTCGTATTGTGGTAAAAGCAAACAGTCTCACCAGGGATGATGTAACAAATAAGCATCAGTGATACCAAGCTTGCTGCCTTGCAATGTCATCCCACCTCCTTTATGTTAATTTTCTGAAACAAAAGAAGTGCAGGGAAAGGATATCGCACAAGTGGTAGATGAACCGTGTACTAATTTGGGATAGTGCACGGTCTAAGCCGACGACGGCAAAGACATTTGATCGAATCGAAAGTTACTTGATCTTCTGCTTGATATTGTTGGATATGCAACTAGAAAACAAACACTAAAAGGCTTTTATTTTCTAGAGGCATATGAATTGATTTATTCCCTCACGCGTCAAAATACATAAATGATTGGACAGTGCGACAATTTAAACCCCACTTTCTCCATATGTATTGCCGACGGGTTGTTCTGAAAAAAAATCATGTCTAGCTATGTAAATATCCTCTGTTCTTGAAGGAGTTTTGATCAGATTTGGCTATACTTTATGGCTGGTTCACGTACTCATGGGATTTCTCAACATAATTTTGCTCGACTTTACGTGATTATAAGCGAAGCAAATAAAGTAGAAGATTTATGATATATCTTACAATCTTCTATATCAAAGAAAGATAACCGTGTTGGAGTGATAAGGATAATATATCTGTTCGTATAGAATTAGAGAGTTTGTCATACATTATTATGCTCTTTAGAGTTGAAAAGAGTAGAACATGTAGTTAGAGTTGAGTCGAGTCGAGTTGAGAAGAGTAAAGTAGGGTAGGGTAGAGAAGGGTAAAGTAGAGAAGAGTAGAATTAAGAAGAGAAGAGTAGAGTAAACTAGAATAGAGTGAATAAAATGCACTCAATTGCAAGCCTAGTTTGAAGAAAACTCATCAACTAGCAGACAGTTAATGGATAAGTCTGTTTCTTCAAGATAAACATCTGATCTGAAAGCCGTTCTTTTTCTCCAAACCCAGCATAAATGTATCAATCTTACATGAAGTAACAAAAAGGCAAAAACAGCAGACATCAATTTGTCTGCAGACTACGAGACATTGGATACAATTTATTTTACAAATCGCTGCGGAGTATACTTCAAGCTTTTAAAAGCCAGTGAGCTTGATTGGAACAACTTTCTGTTGGTTTCCGATGAGCATCTTCTTTAAGTTGTGTCAATTGTCTTCTACTGACTGGAGATGGTGGCTTTTATCAGAAGATAAGTGAACGTGCTCCGACACGTATTCGCGATAGAGAAAGTTATTCACTGATGCAGTAGACCGGGTTGACTCTGTTAATAAATCTGGGGAATAAACTTGAATTGATTTGAATTGCTACCATCACGAAGTAGATTATTTTGCCGACCGACCGACGAGAAATTTGCATTAGACAAGTTTCAAATATCATGTTTATTTTATTGTGGTCTATGAAGCCAATTCACAAATAATCCAAACTTGTAGCAATAAGTAATAAGACAAGAGTCTGCCCATAGAAAGGATTAAGGACAAGTGGTCTGGTCTCTCCTGACCTTTAATGGAAATTTATTGGAAAGCCTGTCTCGGCATATACTTCTCTTGGGTGTACTTCAATACATTGAGATATATGTCTTAATGCGATAATATTCCCATATCAATGATGCATGATTTCCTGTATGTGTTATGATAAAGTCCCTTGATAATCTCAATATAAAGAGTGTCCAGCATGATGCCAATCCTGAAAACACCAAAAAGAAAAAAACGAATATCTTAAAAATCATCCGCTAACCTCTTTTTTTTTCAACGTTTCAGATCGGATGAGTCATATGATGGGAAAACAAATAGTAAGGGTTTTACATAAAAAATGAAATCTTTGTCACCAATAAATGTGAATGTTTTCCCCCTACACTAGATGAACGATATGCATTATTTTCTTGGCGATGAATTCAGGCCGCTTCCGATAAGACCTTAATGTGGACGCCTTGGAAGCATTCTCACCGATTTTGTATAAAGTAAACTTTGAGGGAAATGTTCGCATTGTAAACTAATGTGTAGAAAATGCTTTAGATTTTTCTTTGACGCCGTGAATCATTGGGTAATTTAGTAATCTTAACTTTGAAAAGATCAGCTAAGACTCATATTTTGTTATAACAATGTTTCTCATTTGACAAAAGCAGACATACAAAGTCAATGATGACCTCAATTCTATGATAAAAAGACTAGTAAAAGTATTTTATACGATTTATTTTCACTTTGATGATAAATGATGAGATATTCAAACATGACAAATATATTCTATCTCTCAGTGTAACGTGACCGGCATCAAAGGCAACGGCTCTCGTGTAATCGACTTGTACTATCTGACCAATAGACAGAGGTGACGAGGATTGACCTCGAGTGGCCATTGGGTATGGGGTCATCTTCTGGGAGACAGCATCAGACGGGTTTGGCTCGGACACAAAACCTAAAAACTTATTGCGGCCCCTGATCTTGCCTTTCTTAGAGCTGATATCGAGTTATCCTACATAGAAGCTTAAAAGATTATGGAGATTATATTCCAGACCGTAGTAACACTGGGTCAAAGTAGGAATACGTTATTATTAATGGATCAAACGTATGAATAGGACTTTATATGGATACACCGTATAGTTGAAACATTTTTAAATGGGCCAACTATATAAACGTCGGACGTGTGAATGATATGTTATATTATTATAAACGGATCAAATGTATGCATGCGATGTCGAGACACTTTTGGCAAGGACGTTGTGGACCACGTGAATGATTGCACTGCTATAAGTCCTGAGAACATTCAAATCTCCGACTTACACACTAAGATGGGGTGTAATACACATCTACACGTTTCACCATATGTTGGAGGTAATCTAAATTGTATAAATTGGACACTCTTTCATAATCCCTGATACGTGCAACTCCTTTAGGTAGTTGTCAAGTAATTGCAGGTTAAGGGTCGACAATTGTTACTTGCGCACCTCTATTGATAAAGTGTCACAATAAGTTCAGTTGTAACTGGACATTGAACATTCCTATGTGATTAGAGCGCACAATGCCAATAGTGATCAGCCAATGCTCATCGTTCAAGAGAAAATTCGGTTTTCTTGTTGATTTGGATCCGAGAACTATGCGCTGTTATATGATTTTAATATAAAGGAGACCCTACACATTGTTTCGATGTACTGAGACAAATGTAGCCACAATTACGTATCAACGACCAGATTTGATGTGTACCCTTGAAATTCAAGTTCTATAAAAAGACGAAAAAAAATCGTTTTTTAGTCATTTCAAACCACTTTCATCACTTCCAAGAAATTCACTTGTCTGATATTTCCGCCAAAATGGTTATTTGAAAGATGTTAAGCTTAAGATACAAATAAGTTTACAGTTTTATAAATGCTAACCAACACATTTTGAAGTTGTCTTTCAAGTGTGTTAAAAGTATCTAAGTAGATTATAAAGAAAAAATTGGAAAAAGTCTTAATCAACCCGGTAAATTTCTTTTTAAAATTATCTTCTTTGTCACAATTTTCAAATTAACTTGAATTGGATATTCATACTATTTTTTAAGAATAAACATTCCTCTGGCACCAGTGGAGTAAGAGATCAATAAAAAACCAACATCTAGAAAGGCCTAATGCTTAAACATAGGCAATTAGGTCTCGTGTAGTAACATCATTATCAAATAGAAGAGCTGCAATGCCATTCAGTTACGTGTGAATAACCATTGTCGCCACACTCACCCTACAACTATCGATCACACCATTTTATATAACATTGTTAGTTACATCCCATGTGGTCAATGATCCCTATTTTCCAAACATCAAATTATATTTGCTTAGCCTGGAACTCATCTTGTCGGTTGATTTTATCAATGCATATTTTTCAAATGATACACAGATCGATCCTGCCCTTAGAAAATGAAGTCAGTTCATTATGTCAGGCATCGATTCTTTGCATTGTTCTATTTTAATTCCATCCACATAACTGTGCACTCACATTTAAAAATCAATATAAAATAGATCAGTTCTTTAATGTCGTGGTCTTACACACATCAGTTCCCTCTATAGTCAGCGACCTGCTTAAAGAAGTAAATGAACCTGATGTAAAAGATTTCAATGCCATCGATATTCAGTTGAAAAAAGGGGTCTAGCACGGTGCTGGAATACAGATTATACATGTTCTAAAGAAGACACAGAACTAGCTACTGACTAATCCCATTAACATGTTTAAATAGACACTTTAGTTGAGGGCTGAGAAACCATTATGTTGCCCGTACAGCAGCGAAGCCGACTCTGGAGACAGTAAGCAATAACCACGATGAAACAAATATAGTCCATGGGACCATGAATAAGACCCTTTTAAAAAAAATTGTAAAATCTAAATATCTATAATTTTATTTGAAGCCAAACAATTGTATTTCAATTTTCCTACCCCATATAAAAAATGGCAAAATATACTAAATTACGTTTGTAATAGATCATAATGTATGCCAATTCATCCAAGGCTTGAATTTTAATCATCATTATGGGACACACCAATTTGCGATTTACTATCAAATAACTTGGGGGAACTGATTTGGGGTTAATATTGATATAAATAAAAGTTATTGACAGAGGTCATGCAAGTCAGTACTGGATCATGGAATGAAATAATTCTAAATGAATCACCGTTAATCAGGGCCTCTGTACGGATTCATTCACCATGATTTTGTTTGTCGACGGAAATATATTGTAACAAACACACTCTTAGAAACCTTAAAATACTAATAGCAGAAGAGTATGGTTAATTTATTTGTACAGTTGTCATTCAAATGAGCACTCCTTTACCAAAGAACGTGATGTAAACTCATAAACAACCCTTTTCGATCGATTCTGAATTTATTTTGATATCTTGACAATTTGTAAATCCTAGTTGTTCCCCAAAGTTAATTTTGTTTCTAGATCCCCTAAGGTTCATTACAATTTTAGTCTAGTTGAGTTTTTTTTTGGGGGGGGGGGGGGTCAAAGGAAACACCTCATTCCCCTCTACTAATTATTCTTACAAACTATAAATCTTCTATTGTTATATGTTACTCGCTAAACACATTCTTTATCAACACTAAGTTACAAGCATTCAAATACATAATTTCTTAACAATAAATTGATAAGGCATTTACTTAAAAAACAAAGGATTATTTGGGTAATACTGTATACAGAAGTGTTTAATAAAACAAGAGTCAAAACAACAAGATTTAAAAAGATATTAGAAAGAGTAATAAATATAGTATATTGAAAAACATCAAAGATAGTTTTTTGAGTAGAAACATTAAACTATCCTTCTCTCTGAAATCCCCAAAGACATTTAAGTCAAGTCTTGAGAGAAATAAACAGCTTGGATATTGTTATATTGGAGTTGTCAGTAATCAACCTAACGTCAAATCTATCCCACATGCTCAACCAGAACGTCGATTTGCATCAATTTTGCATATCAATGGATGTCGACTGTTTTGTATGACCTCGTTCCATCTGCCTTGTAGTTTTTAAAAATATTGAAATTACTAGATTTTGTGATGCGTTCAATTTACCTATTCCACTAACTAGATATAAAGCAAAACAACAAAGTGTGTCCATCTAAAACCGAATCGCACATCCTAAATTTTGCACCTAGTAACGAAAACGTTCATCTGTTCTGCACTGATAAGGTGCGAAATATGCGATTGGTAGGATACCGGATAGTAGGAATATACAGTTCTTTTGACGAATCAAACACCTTACTCAAGCTGTCATATTGTCCCGAAAACGGTCAAATGTAATTCTGTCTTGTTCTACGAGACAAATCATATCAATAAAATGAGCCGCATAAATAATAAATCCGTGTCTACTCGGGAACCGCTGTCTAAGCCGTGATTAATCTGCAATAAAAATCACTCGTCCCCATAGCGGCCATGATTGAAGTTACATTGAAGTGACAGACACGAAGGATTTTATTGGGTAAGCTCACATGAGCGAAGCTGGCGATTGAGCCAGCGGTAATGAATGGGAGATCAAAGTACATCTGAATAGTGTTAACGATGAATACTAATTTGTACCATATAAAGCCATATTTAGCTTTTTTGAGTTGCCGTAAACATCCATAGTATAGTTGTTCTACTTAGAAAAAAACATGTTTTTTGCTTTGTGGTCTTCTATCAATTTCACTAAACAGGTTTCATAATTTTATTCATACACTAGCGACTTCGTCACATCGGCGTTACCCGATTTCCTCTAAAAAATAGCTCAAGAGAAGACGAATAAGAAGAGATTATTCATTCCCCACTTAGGGTTCAATGCATAAGTGTTGTACAAAAATCAACATGCAAACCTCAGGTTCTTCGCGCCACAGTTCGAATAAGTTAATGAAGAAGAAAGTGTCCAAATGGCAATATCTCCATATGATTTTAATGCCTGAATGTTTATAAAAAAGGGTCTCATAAAAAAGTCAGTGTATTTTGTTATAGCTAGAAAGCGACTTCGTCGCTTAGTTGTTAACCGGTTTTCTAGTAAGTGTACGCGCAAAGCATCATGGGTACCCGTGCGTTATGGGAATATAACTGCACGATTGTATAATCAATTAATCAATTAATAATCATATGTTTTGTTGACTCAAATTTATGTATAGAAAACTGATTTGAATATGCTACATTGAGCAATGCCATTTCAAGCGAAATTCACAAGATAATATATAACTACATTTTGGGTGGGAACCTTTCTAACCAAGAACGTGACCCAGTACCCAAAGAAAAATAATCGTGATGCTGTTTGGCCTAAATATTTCTCTAAAGAAAGTGAGTGTTAATTTGTATTAAAAATTCCATCCATGTAATTGTAAAGCTACTTTTAAATGACTTTTTATCTCTTCAATTCAATTGTGAGAATACATGCGTTCGCTTTATCACCCCGCTGTCTACCCATCGTCGGCCCTTCTGTATGTCTATCTGTCTATCTCACAACTAATTCGTTTCGATATTTGAATCTACCAGTCTATATAAAAGCGTTCGGTCATACAGCTCCACAATTTGCTAACTAATTGATTGGATTCAAATAAATTATTCGATCCTCCCTGGCAAGCGGCTTTAGTACTTTCTTAAAGGCTTGAGATTTTACTAAGGACAAACTTTTTTCTCACATCGCATGGGACAAATAATCCAACTGCTCATCAGTAAGATGGGACAATATGACATAACAATCTATCAGCCGTAAAATAAACACTCATTGGTATTTCATGAGATATTAAAGAGACAACGAGAGCGAAGCGCGATATATAGATAGATAAATATATATATATATATAAATATATATATATATATATATATATATATATATATATATATATATATATGCTCTTTAAAACGGTAGGGGAAGGTTCCCCCTAGCTTTGATTGATCAATCAAATGACGGTACAAATAAATGAATACAATCGCTAAGATTTCAAAATACTAATTAAATCATAAATTTTAAGAACTGATTTAACTGCTTTCTCATAACGGATCTTTACTTCAGGTAATTATTAGGGTGGTATTTTTTAGTATGAAAAGTCCAAATATGAATGATTGTTTATCATGGTAAACCCACCAGCTGTTCGCCAAGAATCATGATGGCACCCACATAAATGACAGCCAAACAATACATATGTTTGTATATGTTAAGGAACAAAGTTATTGATTATTTTTAAAAAGACATTGACATTTTAAATTTCAAAAATATAAAAAGCTTTTTGGCCGAGTTATCGACCTTTTCAAAATTAGTTCAAGGGTGGAACGAGTTATTACAGAGATACTGACCTTTTAGACCCTGCATCGACTTGAAATTATTTTTGATTGATATAGCAAACATTCCGTTAAGGTGTGTACCAATTATACATGGCTTGAGATGATGAAACAGATCAGAAGAATAAACATATATGTTATTGTTCATTTACTTATGTACTGCTCTGGTTTTCTTGAGCTTGTCTGCTTTCTTTCTCAAAACACTTAATCTGAAGAGACGACAGGAGGTTTTACACATATACTGGTTGCCGAATATTTGTGTCGGCTCGTTGACACACGTTCTCCGAGAGCCCACCATAACGAGGCCTACACAAAATTAACACTCCACGTCATTAACAGTCCGGTACACAGACCCATAATCCACTCACCCCCAGTTGAAATTCTAGCCTATGTTATATGTTTCTATGGGTCTCTTACGGTCCAAAATGAGTAGTTTTTCCCCAAAATAAATTGTGTTTTTACAAGGGGGGTTATCGACCAATTTCAAAAGCAACCCCCTATCTTCGAACTGGTCTTATCTTGAGATCAAAAGTGCTGAAGTGACACAGTTGGTATCAACATATAGGTAATTAAATGCACTCTTTAAAAACTTCAAGATATTCGAATTAGCTCATTTGCATATTCATGCATAATAATGAGAAAGTCAACAATTCGATTTTGATACACATTTTTTCCACGTTTTCTAGGGCTCCAGAGACACTGATTGACCTATAATTATTTAAAGCATCTTGACGCTTCAAACATCTGTACTGCTGTTTTTGGAATCACCTCTGTTTCCCTAATTTTATGTCTAGTCCACCCAAAACGGTGTCAAAACATTGTTGAAATTATGCGATATGATACAAAATTATATATTTTTTTCCTTCATGGAAATTGATGAGAAAGTCACACGAGTAATTTTTTGAGACAAGGTTTTATTTTCAAAGGTCTGGAGTAAAAAACATGTTTTAAAAAAAAAATTCTGCAGCATTAAAGACTATATACTATGATTGTTAATGTTGTTTTACATTTCCCAATGGTTTCATACAAGGAAAAAAGACCACATTCTGTATGTTACTTTTTGTGTTGGTTTTAACACTTGGCTTATAAGTTACCGAATATTTGCTTCCTTAAAAAGGGCACAGTTTTATTAACGGGAGATAAACCAAACTTGAAAAGGAATAATAGAAATTGCAATCTTACATTGTATTTCAACGGGATGAAAGATGTCACTGTGAATTATCCTCATTCTTTTTTTTGTTGTGCATAAATTCATACAATAACCCCATTGGCAGATACTGTGGCAAAACATGCATCCCCATAAAAGTTAATGACTTGATGAAATCTGAATAACAGATATATATACATCCTAAAGTAAGATAAACACATCCGGTCCGGGACTGGCGCCTCGGAAATGGGCTCTGCTCATGAATAGCCTAAAATTATCTATCTCCTCCCCCCATATAACATAGAACTTTTTAGCAATCTTGAAAAAGATAACACACACAAAAATACTCATACACAGATGAAACAGCTAAATTTCGCCACACTCAACGCCCGTGGACTCAAGAAAATTCGCAACAATGACGGATCCCGCAAAAGTCCCGCCATCGGCCTTGACCTTCATAACATCACAACAGACATCACCAAACATGAAATCGACGCCATCGCCATACAGGAAACTCATTTTGGAGAGTTCGAGCATCTACAAAACCCAAAAGGATATTTAGGATTCTTTGTAAACGACCAGGACAACACCCATCACGGGACAGGTATTTTAGTTAAAGACTGTTTTGACCCAACCTTCAATAGAATATCTAGCAGAGTATGTACAGCCACCTTTAAGATAAATAGCAAAAATGACATTTTATTCATATGTGGATATGCTCCCCACGAATCCCTATCAAATAGCCAGCCTGAAAAACGTAAGACCTTTTATGCAGACCTTCAAAAAGCCCTATCCCTAAAGAAAGCCAACACCATCGCCATAATTGCTCTTGATGCAAACGCCCGCACATCCTATTCAAACGATGAAACCCTCCCCACCAACGTAATTGGCAAATTCACCAAGGGCACCAGTACTAACGTCAACGGCCACACTCTACTCCACTTCGCCGCAGAAAACAACATGACCCTGACAAATACCCTCTTTCAGCATAAAATGTCCAGACGAACAACTTGGACCGCCCCCTACAGACCCTTAAAGATGAAAAATGGTGAAACCAGAAGAAAGCCTGTCCACAACCAGATAGATTACATCCTGCTTGACAGGAACTACCTAAGGTTTGTAAAGAATGCACGGAGCCACAACAGCCTTAACACCATATCTGACCACAATATGGTACTTATGAACTTAAACTTAGAACTGACAAGACTTCAAAAACCAAAGATCAACCCTACCATCCAGTACAATATTGAAAACTTTAGGAACAAGAACCTAAGACTGCAATATCAACAGAAAGTGGAAGAAAACCATAACAAAGCAGATATAACTGACAATGATGACAGATGGCAGCGAATCGTGACTACATGCACAGAAAGCGGCAAAGACGTCATCGGCACCAAAGCTAAGATCGCCAAAAGTGAAGACAAAGAGATAAAACGCCTATCAAACATGCAAAAAGATATCCACAAGCAAATTATTGACTCAACAACATCAGAGAAAAGAGACAATCTAAAAAGCCAAAGAAAATATGTCAAGAAAGAAATCGACAAAAGGCTGAAAAAGAAAGAAGAGGCTGAACTGGACCAAAAGATGGAGCGCCTGGAGAGGATCAAAGACGACAATACAAAGTATTTTTATGTCCTACGAGAACTTAATAAGCCCAAGCACAAAGCCCCAATACTCGTTAAAGACCCAGAAGGAAATGTTCCTGGATCGACTGAAGCCAAAATCAAAATAATTGAAGACTATTTCAAGAGAACCCTTGCACCTGAAAATATGAAAGATCAATTCCTCGCTTCACCCCCCTGCGCCATGTCAAAGAAATTTACTGCAGAAGAGATAGGTTCCATCGCCCAAAGACTAAGCAACGACAAAGCCGCAGGCCCCGACAATCTACAGGCAGAATTCATCAAGCACGCCCCTCCATCCATCTACAGTGAAATCGCAGACATCTTCAACTCCACTGCCGAGACCGACGACGTCCCCACAGCACTCACTCACGGCCTCCTCTGCCCTTTGCAGAAACCCGGCAAGAAAAAAGGACCCCCAGAAAATCTACGTCCCATCATCCTCCTCAGTATTTTAAGAAAGATCCTCACCATAGCCCTCCTCGAACGTACCTGGAATCGCCTTGAACAGAAAATACCAAAAAGCCAAGCAGCCTACCAGAAAGGAAGAGGCACCACAGAGCAAGTCCTGGCCCTCAAACTGCTCATCCAGAAAGCTATCAACTGCAATGACTTCAACGTATACATCCTACTACTCGACATGTCGAAGGCCTTCGATACGGTCAATCGAAGAGTCCTGATGGAAGAACTACAGAAGATCTTAGAGCCGGATGAGACGTACCTTCTCAGCATACTCACCAACAAGCCTCACCTCTCCATTTACCTTGACGGAAAAAGAGGAGAGAGCTTCAATACGACAGTAGGAATATGCCAGGGAGACTGCCTCAGCGCCGTCCTATTCATCTTCTACCTAGCCTGTGCCCTGAAGGAAACACCCGATGATCAGCCAACGAAGGACCTCGAAGCTTTTCTA
>JAUUEB010367652.1:0-12364 GCA_032362205.1 Clione limacina
AGAAATCAGTTATCCCGCGATAGCAGAAAATAATTTTAAAAAAGCAGCGTTGCGTTAACTTTGCGGTTAAGTAAAGATATATTATAAAAGTAAGGAAACATATTCAACGCAGCTTAATATTAGACAGCCTAGTTTTTCATGATTAGGTGATGTAAAATGTGGTTTTCATGTTGACTTTAGAATAAATGGGTTACTCGATGTTATGTTAATATTAGAATATGTCTCATTTACAGTACAGAGTACATATATTATTCAGATGAGAACAACATTAACTTTCATTGAAAGAGGATGTGGTTTAAACATTGGACTTTTTTTTATTTCATTTGTATATCGTTTGAAACTGCTAATAAAAAAAATCATTTGTCAAGTTGTCATTTCAGAATTATCCCCAACCTTTCTTTTTACAATCGAAAAGAATCGCTGTCATTTAGATATTAGCGCTGAAACACCCCTTCGTAAGTTTAATTGATAAATAAAAAAATCATCAGATCGACTTGTCTATTTTGTTAACATAATCATATTATAGTGGAACTAGGAATGTTAAAAACGATATATACACGTTTTATCTAGGAAGTTTTAGATCGACAAGTGATACTTTTCTTATAGTTTCATGTGTTACGGATCGTGTAGCGATATTTACTTTTTGATCTAAAGCCTTATATTTGCGATATTGAAGATTAAAAATTGAGCCGTCGTTGTTGCGTTTTCCCGTCCTGCGTTTAGCCGTCGTTGTTGCGTTTTTCCGTCCTGCGTTTAGTCGTCGTTGTTGCGTTTCCGTTCCGGCGTTTTTGTGGTAATTGGTTTATGTAAAACAAATATTAAATAATACTCTCACCCTCTGTCCTAATTGGCAAATATGTCTTACAAGTTCGGACTACAGCTTTTAGGGACCAAAGAATTACGCATCTGTGTAAGATTTCAGATTTTTCTATTTTTGAAGATGGAATCACAGCGTGTTCACAAAAAAATGAACAAAGATATGTAGCAAAATACTCAAAATATAACTCTGTTTTTAAATTGATCATTCAAAAGTTTGAAAGCTGATTTTAGCTAGTCACTAGAAGAGCCTCTTTGCAAGATTTTAGTTTCTTAACTTCGAAGATGTGACCACAACGTGTTTTTGCCAAATTAACAAAGAACATATAGCAAAAAAGGACGATAACTCCGTCAATTTTTCACAAATATTACTGGTATTAAATGGCAGAAATTATATTCTTGATCTTGATCATTCTTTTAAAATGAGAGAGATCCAAACAAAATTACTCAAGTTATCACGTAAACAGACAGACACACGGACAGACAAGACGGAAATATTCCACTTACAATATAATTGTGCGTGGAACAATACGAATTTTGATAGATTCACCACATCGAGTAATTCATTTTGCTGTTTCAGATATGAAAAAACCGTTTTGTCAGGTCTGGTACAAGCTCCTCATAAGGAAGTGATTGTTAACATTTGAGGTAAGCAGTTTTACAATTGTAAAATATTCTGGAATACTTGATATTTTCCTGGTCTCATTTGAAATAACATGCTTTCCTCGTAAAATATCATTTGACTGAGCATGTTGAAACATATACTTGTTTAATGAAATAAAGACTCGGCAGTATTCAGGAATAATGCCAAATAATGAATTTGCACGAGTTATGTGTATTTATCATTAGTTTTAATACTTGTCGAAATATTTTAGCCTATTTTTAACCTATTTTCTTGAATGCTTCTGCGTTATTTGGTAGTATGCATGAATCTCCCTTGCATTTAAATGTTTTTCAACTTATATTTTCTATTGAAAGAATTGTCATGGCCCAAAATTATTTTTTAATTGTAACTTTGCAACAATTTTCGTCATTTCTTTCACACGTCATTTCTTTAACACGTCAAAAATCTGTACCGCCATATTAGAAAACCCCTTTACTTCCCTAATTGTATGACTAAACCACCCACAGTGGTGTGAAAACCTTTATAATATTAAAGACTAAAGTGATATGACCAAAAATTATAGATTTGTAGCTTTTTTATTCATGACAAAGTCAGGTAAGTCATTTTTAGAAGACAAGCTTTCACTTTTTGCCCATGAAGCCCATGGGTCTGGAGTGAAAAAAGTTCAATTTTTTTCTGATGTCTTAGAGCCTACATACTATGATTTTTAATGTCTTTATGCATAACTTCATGCAATTTTTTTCATTTTAATGAAGTATCGATTTGGTTATTAGGGCGTTTGGGGTTCTTGCTTTCTTGATCCTTTAGTCAGTTTTCATGTTAAAGTAATCAAAACCTTTTTAATACTTTTGAATATGATTTAGAAAAATATAAAAAATCGTAGTAGTTCATAACATCATTCAGCTGACGAAGCTCGTCGGATGACGAGCGAAAGCTCCTGCTGAGCTACAAACTCCTACTCGAAAGGAAATGATCAAATCATTCTAAATATGATGGATCGTTCGACGCTTAAACTTCCCAAACAGCTTTCAAAAGACTCAGATCGGAAGATAATAACAAGTTTCAGATAATGAGAGACACACAAAAATAAGATTGCCACTTTTCGTAATCATCTACACTTCACCCTTCATTGTAAACACCACAAAGTAACGCCGCTAGTCTGACACTGAAATGCGCTATGAGTGGACGCAGCACATAGATTTTCATACAACGTGCGCAGTGAGCACTCATGAACGAGCGGATCAATGGCATTAAACGCAAATTGATTGATTTTCATTTGAAAAGGGCGTACGCGGATGAATACGTGTTTACTCATCTGCCTAGCGACCTTTATGCGGAAGTCAAAGAGTGGACTAAGCGCGCACATGACACCACCTTTGACAACATCCGCCAGAGGCAGAAAGCTAAGTTTGAACGTCTGTACATGAAAGAAACAGACAGAGGAGGTAAAGAACAACCGGCCCATCGTAGATGTGGCAGAGGATGAGACTAACTTACAAGTATGTGGGTTATTAATCTTTCCAAAAGAGTTTTGTCCAGCTATGAACAGTCCCTTCTTAAGAAAGGTTTGAGTTACGCTGTCACGCCCAGTACGATTCCGGTAGAGGAATATATCATAGCTATAGGTGTTGAGGCTGCGTGCCGCCTTCTGGGCCAAGAGACCAAAGAAGCTGAAACTCTAAGATCCAACTGTGTTAGAATTTTGAAGAATTCTGCACCCCCAAGTCTAACCTTACCAAAAGTGAAAGACTAGCACTCAGTAACCTCGTCTTGGACACAACTGACTACAAAGATAAAGCTAATAAACTGTTAGGACACTTACAAAGTGCTCACTAAAGACCCTACATCCAAATTCTCCACCACACTTGTGAACCAGCTCAAAGAATCCAAAAAAGAAGGTCTACTTGAAGATCGAGAGTACAGGCTATTACCCAAAAACCAAGGATACATCTACCACTTTGACATTTCTTTGTTAAAATCACAAGGACACCACGGCCTGGTCCGTGCTTGGTGAAATGCCAAGGTGGCCTCAGGTGCCTACTACCTTTTACATGCCAAGTTGGCCTCATGTTTCACCTACCATGTACACGCCAAGTTGGCTTCATGTGTTGTCTCATACAGGATATATTCTGATAACATAGAACTGCTGCATCAAGAGCATTGACTCCATCCCAAGGAAAGCTTGAGGCATGAGATGCTTTTCCTGTATATGTGATTTTGATTCTGTGGATCAAAGTCCAAAAATAATAATATTTTAATTCCCATTCATAGTCAAGATACCTTCACAGGGCATATATACTAAATTCTCTGGACACTAAATGGTTTTATCAAGACGTACTGTCGATTAAACAGTCGATTAAAAGCACTGTTTTAAGTCAGACAGTGGAAGCAGTTAAGGTAAAGGGAGCACTAAAATGTTAAACAAAAATATGATATAATGTGAAACAGTCACTAAGGCAAAACATGTTAGTTTGGCCCAGCTATTGAAAGGTTGGACAAAACAAATTAAACAAATGAGAAAATAAAAACTATAGATATCATTCAGCCAAAAAGTAAAGGAATTTGGAATGGATGAGAGGGTTTATGTGATATTCTCCTTAAATAAAAAAACAAATCAATTTTTAAACAATGCTTCAGTCAATTTTTCCCAAGAAAATTGAAGGCACAATCTGACCATCTGTCAAATGTTGCCAGCTACATCAAAATCTGGCAAAGGTTATGGACAGAAGAAAGAGTTTTGATCATAGTAAACAGTAACTGATGCAAGACGTTGACACTAGAGCTAGATAATGTTTGCTCAAATGGAGATTTACCAAAGCAAACAGGTTTGTCAAATTATTATTGTAATAGGTGAATTAAAGAGAGGCAAACTTTCGATAGTATAATTTACAATTACCAGCACATTTATGACTACTGCAGATAATACCTGTCCAAAAATGTGAAGTCTTGTATAAGATCTTTTTAATCTTTTAAAGCATACCCGCGGAAATCCACAAGCCTCGCTTGCTCCGAATAAAAAAAGCAAACTCCACTTTTAATTCAGAAATTTATGCGCTTTTGCCTGCTACATGTTTTTTTTGGGTAGTTTACACTTATTGTATTCCCATGTACTCGCAAGTACCATATTGATTGATAACTGAATTCCCAATCTTTCATTAAACTTAAATATCAAATTCTTATGTATATATTGCTTTCAGTTTTTTATTATTATGACATGAAATATTATAGGCAACATAAGTTGAATTTTGTCGAAAAAAGGTGCCATCGTTCGCAAAAGCAAACTCCATTAGAATTTGGCTTGTCCAACCAAAACAAACCTGGGGGCATGGTAAGGTTCGTAAGTTTCTTTTAGCTGTTTTTCTTTTTAAAAGTGAAGAAATGCTTCAGTCTAAAATAATATACAAATGTAGACAATAATTTCAATGAACTATAATATAAGAATATATCTTCAATCAACTCCTACGGTTTAGGATCTTAATGTTAAATCACATTGACAGTAGAGCAATTCCAGACAGTTTTTAGTGCTATAATTATGATGTAAAACAATAAAATGTAATAAGAACAGATCTCTGTAAACATGATACTTGGTCATAAATAGTCAATAATCAACATTTATTTGCTTAAAGAATATATATATAAAACAATATATAATTGGATTGTTATGTGGGAATTTTGCTTATAGACTATAAACGTGGGAATCACAGAATATAAAGGATAAAAAATCAACAAATTGTAACACTTTAACACTATATTTTCACATTTGATTCTCATTTACATCAACGACCAGAGAAAATATTTCAGCTTGTATCATCACTTTTGAAAATTAGAAACATAACAAAAACATTTCTTTACAAACCAACAACATCCCAAACTGTAAACAATTTCAAGAAATCATGAAGCAACAAAATTTTGAGATACTGTAGAATCCAGATAATACAAACTGCCTGGGACCAAATTATCAATAATTCTTAAATGTAGAAGGGAAAATTAGAACTCTTGTATTTGCTTAAAAATAATAAATATTTAAACTCTAATTTACTATCCCAGCTGTTTAGAACTTTGAGGTTGGGCAGAATAATCTTGTATTTGTTTGTATGTATTCAATGCTTGATTTATACTGATGAACAATGGATCATGAGACCAAAATGTGCAATCTCACAAGTTTTAGAATTTATCAATAGACCCATTCGTATAATGAATTATTGTTTACTTTACAAAGAGGGGAAAATCAGAACTTGCAATCGCCTCGATTTATTGATTATTCACATTGAAAAGGGTTTGCATTATCTAGATACGTTGAATTGTATGCTTGTTTGTGAAAAAAATTTATTAACCTCTTGACTGCTTTGCCAAGAAACCTTCTGTGCCAGTTTTTGTCGGCATACTGCCATGTAACCGGAAAATCCCTGGGTTGATAACTACTGTGTTTTTTGTAGATTTAAAGGGACTTAATGATCACAAAATATGCTTGAGAGCAAAAATGAATTATTTCCCCTGGTAGTCCTTGGGAGAATTGTAAAGCAGTCAAGGGGCTAATCACAGACATAATAAGTTCTTTCACAATTAACACTTTGTTAACATGTCACAATAACCGTCATTATTAATTTACAAATTACATAAAAAGTTATACAGCATTGAGATGAGATTAAACAGAATTTGACCATGAATAAAAATAATATAACAACCTTAAAGCATCAAATCAAGCTTAGAACAAAAATTGTGTAACAACTGACATAGCATTTACAACATTGGGCAGTACATACACAGTGTGATTACACAGTTGAGACAGCTGGGGTGGGAAATTAAAAAATTCCAAATAATTAACATTAATGTATATTTCATGTCCTATGCAAGCATATCATCCTGATAGGAATGACTAAACAATAAGCATTTTTAACCATCAATTAACAAAGGCTAACAATGACTTGACAATAACATGTACAGCTGTTGGCATAGTTAAAGTTTAAAGTCACATGGGGTTAAATGCACTCATACTAGAAGTCAGAATAAAATCAATCAGATGAATAAGATTTCATTTTTGGAGGGTAATGAAAAGAAAAAGTAGATAAAAGCAACAAAAAAACAACAACATTGTCATTAACTATAACTATCTCACCTTAGTTGGAATAGGAATAAAACAAGAGAAAATTAATCATAAGATTTTAACTAATACCATCATATTTAACAACATATTAAAGACAAAAAAAGTCTGCTTCCACTAACAAAATAGGGTAGGTAGGTAGGGATTGATTTTTTTGACTCGCGAAGAACAAGTAAAAAAAATGTGAATATCAGTTCAGAATAGGATCTCTTAACAGAAAATCTAAAAAAAAATTGTTTTGAATTTAAAAAATAATAGTTTCAAAATCGAAAAAACTGCTAGGGTCGGGACGGTAACTGTAGGGTTGGTCAGGTTAGTGGAAACAGACCTATTTTTTGGCCTAATGATATGTCATTAAATAGCAGGACATTATAATAAGAAAATTTTAAAATGTGAAAATTTGAATAATCAAATTCAATGCACACATAACATGTCAGCTGCTTAATTTTCAAAAATAGAAAACCATACCAATTTCTTTTCTCTCTATAAAAGTTATCTTAATAATATTTCAAACCAAACAACTTGTTACTGGCAAAAAGTTTTTTTTTCTTTCTGAATAGTAATATTTATAAAAATTGTAAATTCAAAATACATTGTTCTTAACGAGTTTATTTGTTTCCCTTTAGAACATAAGTCAGGAAGTATTTTTGTTTCTTTTTCAAGTTACGATTGCCTGATAGACACAGACATTCTTAAATATTTCTAATCACATAATTTATTTTGGAACACCATTCTACAAGTTACTTTTATCTGACCATTTATTTCTTATTTGTGTTTGTATAACAACAAGCAATAGATATATTCTTAAAATATGAAAAAATCTTCAAACAGGTAAAATAATACTGATTTTGAGACAAATGTACTTTTCAAAATTGATTAGTAATAGTAGTGGCATACATACAGATATCTATTAGTATTAGTATTGAACAAAGTGAATCAATCAACAATTTAACTGTAAATTTAATTTCTACAATAAATCAGCAAGCTCCACATCATCATCATCAGAGCCAATTGTTCACTGTATACTCTCGACTTCCACTTAAGCGTACCGGTACAGATGTTGTTTCGGCACATGATTTTCGTTCGAGGTACGATTATTCAGTTTTTGATGTTTGGAGAAAGAGATTTGAGGTAAAAATTCAGAAATTGACGCTGTTTCACGGTAAGGAAATCTTGACATTTTTTAGCAAGGCAACAAATCAGCTGGGAAACTTGGACAAACTGACCTGGCAAGTAATTTCCTTCACTGATGTCTTTACAAACCTTGGCCTAAATAATGTCTTAATCAAAACAATAACAAACACACAACACACCCTCCTCACAGCTGACCGCGATCTGATGAGCTTGTTATAATGGGATACGTTTTGAGCTCCCTGATTGGCTGACACATCCAAGATGGCGGCACCCAACCCCCGATCGTACCAATGACAAAATCTCCATCGCGACCCCTTTTCACCCCTGTAGTTGGATAACTGTGTTATATTTGCAAAAACTAATTCCGCAAATCGATGAAAAATTTAATAAACTTTCAATTGATGTATGTTGTTCCACAAAAATATTTATGAATTCTGTCAATCGGGCTGTGTTTCTGTTTGACAGAGGAGGGCGCCGTCATGTTATTCCCATGATCTCAAAGGACGCGTTCATATTAAATGGTTTTGGGCATGGGCACCGTGCAAAGAGTTTATGTTTTGACTGTAAAAAAAGAAAAAAATGACAAAGAATATGATTTTGATGTCAAAATTGAGTTTAAAAACTTTTTTCTGCCGGTTTTATCATTTTTGATTTTATATTTCAGAATTTTAACATGAAACAGACATTTGCGCATACGCAAAATATATGAAATCGTTCGTCAGAGTGTTTTCTTTCATTCTAACTCATTTCCGAAATTACACTATTGAGTGTGCCCATGCCCAAAGACATTTATAGTGAAAGGGGGTACAGGCGCACTTGTTATAAGACAGACATCAGATGAAAAAGGGAAATACCAACAAGTTTTAAAAAATCGTAAAAGATAGCACACCTTTTATGCACACAAAAAAGAAAGTATAATTTAAAAGCAGAAAGCTAGCTGTTTAAAATGATATCAGACTTGTTTAGGTTAAGTGCTTCATTCAGAATAAGAGCTGTTTGAAAACATAGAAAAATCAGACTTTTTACGCTTTCTATCGGGAATTCGCCAGCTCAGCAAGATGCGTTTATTATACCTACTATAATATGGTTAAACAATCTTTTTGTTTGACCATTATAAGGAGATAAGGTTTTAAAAAAGGACATTAACTTGATTATAAAATCATATTTCAAGTTTAATTTTTTTTCGGATTTCATACCGGTAAACTTTGGATTTTCTGACAGGAACTCTTATTCAAATATTGACTTTTTTCCAACAGGTACTCTTATTTGGAAGTCGAGAGTAATTACTGACTTGACAAGAAAGAAATCATTTGATAACTCACTTGAACTCATCGTCTTTCAATTAATAATTTTTCCACTTTTTTGGAACTTAAGAAATCATAAATATCTTTATTTACTGTTTAACTATTCACACATGATGAGTCCAGTGATAAAGATAGCAGTTTCCTCCCCAGAACAGATCATAACTGTTGTATTGGAGATAGTCTTGGCATACTGCTGTCAAAACTTGAATCAAGATTGTCACTTTCTCTCAGTACATGTACCAGTGGAGGTGCTGTATATCTTAATCTTCTGGTTTCAGGATTTGCTTTCTTTTTAAGATTTGCTTGTTTTAGTTTTAAGGTTGAACCAGCAAGAGATTTAAATTCAGTCATTGCAACTTCTTTCCTTATCTTGCTCTTGGGACTATTTTGAAACCTTTCTTTAACATCAAACTTTTGAAAATGCTTCTTTGAAATTGTAAGAGTAAGACGTGGTTTCTTCAAATCGTGTGTGGTACTAGAAACATCCGTCATTGAGGATTTACTGCGTAAGTCCCTTTCTTGTGGCACTTCTTGCAAGACCTGACAACGAATGTTTTTTTCCACTGCAGAAGCTGTTTGCAATGAGGGAGGGGAATTTTGATCCTGATCACTGTAGTTTCCTACCTCAATGCCTGAGTCAGGGTAAGTTTCTGGGGGAACTTCCTCAAGAAATGTCTCCCTCCACAGCTGCCCAACACTATGTTTCCCTGTTTTATCTCTATGAGGCCGTTGAGAAATGAGAAAATGTGATGCCTCAGGAGGCAGTTTTTTCTTGTAAGACCTTTTTGCTTGATTCAAATTTCGTTTTGAATTCAGAGCTTTTTTTCTTATTTTATTCACTTTTGCTTTCAGATGACTATTTGATAGTTTTGATGTCTTTAATGGACGTCCTCGACCTCTGCTACTCTCCCCATGAAGACATAATGTAGCCTGGTCCAATATTTCAGGATTTGTTACAGTTACCGATGATGAAGGCATATGGAGACCTACTTCACAAGTTTTCACATCATCTGATGATTTTGTCATTGTAAGAATTTCTTTTGAAGGAGGGGTAAGAATGTAATCATCATTTAACCTCTCAGCATCTTCAAGTATTTGAAGTAAGCATTCTGCTTCCATGCTTAATCCGTTGACAGAAGACTTTGAAATTTCAGCCTTAAGTTCAGTATTTGAGATGTAAGCGCACAATTTCTTAAAACATAAGATCAATATTCTCAGTCTTTTGTTCTCCAAAAAATGATCATGGTCTTTACACCAGCTGCATGACGGTTTCAAACGCATCTGACCCCCTTTACATTTCTCACACACATGGTGTAAACATACGTTATTAGCTGGGCCATGTGGACGCAAGAGAATACTTCCGCATACACAACATGAAAGCATTTGTCTGAGACATGGTAAATATTTGAAAATGTCACACCACGTTGACTTGTTAGTTGGATCAGCATTCATCACATATCTCAGGGTAGAAAGGTAAAGGTTTTGGGTATCCATTCTTAGGGTATTGTGGTTACATTTATTATCGACAAGAGTTTTCGTGGGTTTTGTTTACATTAGACACGCATGTAAACAACGAAGTGGGTTGGTCTGTTATGAAAACCATGCCATAAATAAATTCAATGACGCAATACCAAGGACAACTACTCTACTCACTATCAGCTGTAGTTAGCTAACCCTGCATCTGTATAATGCCGGATTGCTACATTTTGGTTCATAATACCTATATGTCAAATACTCGGAGATCTTGATTGTACTTTAGTTTTTATGCAATTCTTGATCCTTTCAAAATAATTGAATTTAGTATTAAATCCAGTGTAATAAAAAAATCATAATATTTTTGAATATTTCAGAAGAGACCACTTGACATATTTCTTTTAGCTCTTTTTTAAAAATAGATTGGTACTTTATGGACAAGTGTGTAAGGGAAAACACCAGTGGGTTTCCTAGTTGTACACGCAATAAACAAAACTACAACAACACAACTGCTCAGACAGCCTGTCACGACCTAGTTCGAGGTAAATGCATACGAAAAGCAAAGACGAATTATTTATCACCTCTTTGATAATCACATTGAAGATAACAAAGCATCTATTTTAGCATAAGATAAACTTTCACTCAAATAGCGATTGGTTGGCCTCGGCCATTCTCCAACTCAAGGCAGGATCCACCCAGCCAGCAGACCCAAAAAAAATGATGAGAATGGTTGGATAGTCAAGTGGCATTTGATAATTATTGTCAATGACTTGTACCCTGAAGTTGAAGAAGTTTCCTTGGTCCTTACACAGTTTAGTAAGACATCTTGGCTGCAGTGTAGTGTAGTCAATATCGAAACAGCAGCTTATATTCTGCATTTTTCATTGAAAAATCGTCCCGGTTTTGAGCTTTGATGTTATTAATTTTGACTATTTTCATACCGCTTAATATTTTAAGGTACTTATTTTGATTTGACTCTTCATATAATCTTTAATTTGAATACCAACAACTATGTGTTTGCTTGAGTTTTATAGAAAATATGAGTATTCTAATGATTGGGGGTCTTTAAAAGGCCATATCACATTTTTTTTAGCATACTTAAGATGCAGACTCAACAATAAAATCAATTTGGACAGGCAAATCGCAAAATGACAAAACCTTGAGGCTTACATTTCAAAAGTCTGTACGAATCGTACACGGGGAAAATTTCATGAACACTGTGATTTTTTGGATAGATTTACGAACTTTTAACGCAATTAAGCTTGTTTTTTGCAAATGCAGGCAAGTGATAAAAATATTAAAAAATTGGACATACATTAGAAATTATCAATGTGTTATAAAAAATGTCATCTAAGAGAACCTGGAGATTTTATTTCATACATGGTGGGAAAAATAAATGGGTCTGATAAAGATAGGAGTGAAGACACAATTGGGATCAGAAGGACCAGGGGATTTCGTTCACAAACGGGGATCATCCCTGTGTTGAGAATATTCCTAATATCGGGGAAACAAACAGGGTTTGGCAAAGATAGGAGTGAAGGCACAAATTGGGATCAGAAGAACCCAGGGATTTCATTCACAAACAGGTATCATTCCCATGTTGAGAAATTTCCCAATGTCGGGGTAAACACAAATTGGTATCAGCAGAACCCGAGGATTTTGTTTACAAACTGTGATCATCCCTGTGTTGAGAATATTCCCAATGTCGGGGAAACAAACGAGGTTTGGCAAAGATAGGAATGAAGACACAAATTTGGATCAGAAGAACCTGGGATTTCCCCCTGATTTTTAGAAAACAAACTTCCGGTTATATCTCTGACGTGGAAGGACATGAAATTTCGATGTCCGATCTCGACTTAAATATATCCAAGTAAATCGCCCCATTTACAGGCATTTTTACAGCTAAGCTTA
>JAUUEB010367874.1:0-12363 GCA_032362205.1 Clione limacina
CCCCCAAAGAAGTAACAATGCCATTTTGACTATATATTGACAATAGGATGACCAGAATAATCTCTTGATGTTGGCGCCAGCAAGACTGGCTAAGTCGCAGAACTGGTTGGGATTTAGCTTCTTCAAAGACGCCTTCACTATGTGTAACTGTGCTTTGTCTTCTTTCTTGAAAACAAACAGCTTAGAAGTTTGAGGTCAATGCAGACTTCATTCAATCTCATGGCAGAAAAATTTGTTTTATAACATTGTATGTTTTACACAAATCAATTCAAAGTCTACAGATATATTTTGAATGAACATTTTATTTTTCTGATGTGACTTGGTACAAATTGACATACAAGTACATGATAGTAATATTTTAATGTTTGGATTTGGAGATAATGCAATAGATGGGTAAAGGACAGATAAAATTTATAGAAATAATAAAACAAAGACATTGATTACTATCTAGAATTATCAATAGAATACATTGTGTTCAGAAATCTCTGCCTTAATTTGGCTATGGAAAGGAAAAGATAATCTATTTTCATGTATACATTTAGAGAAACAAAATTGAAAGTTTAAGAATAAATCAATTTAGTCTTTAATTGATGCCAACAATGGTTTTGTTCAGCCTTCAGCTAATCAGAGCAAATTTGTTCAAAGTTTTCAAGAAAACAAGTCAGATGAGATAGGGCTTGTGATGAAGAGACTAGGACATCTAAGATACATTAGTGGAGGAGGAAAACAGCTATAGGTTCCAAATCTGACATGAATAAAATACTAGGCAAAAAAAAGTAAAAATAACAATCAACATTCATAATTCCATTAACTCAGGCATGCATACCGTCACATCATTGCACAGTTGACATTAAACAAAAAATAACCATAGCTACACAATCGATTAAGTTTGCTAGAAACTGATTCCAATTCTAAGATTTACAAATTCATTCACATTTGAATGAAATCTGTGTTCTTTTCATACTAAAAAACCCACAAAAGTAACTAGTTTTGTAATGTCTATGTGTTTAAAAGTTGATAGCTAGGATTTGCTAAACTGTGTGCAGTATACATGAGAACCCTGAGTAACTGCCATGTTACTTGTAATTTTGAGTGCAGTATGACTGCATGCACATTGAGTATGATGGTTCTTTTTTCTGACAAGATCTGATGTCTCTTTTATCAGATATTAACAAGTACAAAACTAACAACATGAACAAAGAAATAAGCCTTTTTGACCTGTCTTCTGTACAAGGAGTATTATAATTATGTTCATATCCAGTAAATGGCACTGGGAACATAAAATTCATTAAAGTAAAACAAAACAACAACGATGAATAAAAGACTAAGTGGAGACTCGACACGGCTGTATGGTGATGTGTTCAAACAAATTGACCTATTCCTTGATGAACGATTGGGTTCATAACATTTAATTGATTGTGTCCTCAATGTTTTGGCATGAAGTGGGATAAAAGCAGTGCAAAAGTGACTCAACTGTCTTCTTATAATACATGATCAGAAAGGATTCACAACAAGTGTAACCAGTTTTGTGAAAATAGTGGGAGCCCTAATTGATCTGAACATTATTCTTTAAGTCTGTACTATCAGAGGATTTTTCTAAAATTATTAATACAACAGTATTTGGATTATTTGATTGAATTCAGATCTCTATAGCTAGTGCTTTTCGCTATCCATTTATAATTTAATAATTTGCATAATTAAGTGGATAGAGAAAAGTACTGACAACTCATTCTAGATGATGAAATGTTTGTTCATTTATTATGACTATTCTATCTAACAAACTTAACAATGACATTTTCATTTAATCATCATAACCAGACAGATTTTGAACATGACATTTCAATAACACTGTACATAATACAAGCTGTGCTATGAAACATCATTTAAAACTGGGTTACTTTCTGATGTATCATGCTTACTCTACTGGCATTATACACTTGTAAACTTTAGTGATTTGAGCAATCATACATGAAGATGAAAAAAGAAATATATATGTGTTTCATTCAAAGCAGTTATACAATAAGATACAAGTTGTTTGCATGTAACAAGCACTGATGATAATGAACCATTGCCTGAAGCCCAGCATCTTTTAAATTTTAGCCGAGATAAATCAGTGTACAAAAAAACTGCTTTGGTCTTACTGAATATAAACAAAGGGTTACAAAAGATTAAGAAAAAAATTCTTGTATAAGAATATATAGACAAACTGTACAAGGCAACAATGATTATAAGAAAAATTTTAAGGGGTCAATTGAAGCGAATTTTTTATTTCAAGATATTTTTGTTTGTTTTTGTTTTAATTCGGCCATAGTGTTTATAGTAAAGCTTAATATCTTTTTAGTTACAGTATATAACATATCTGTATAATTTTTAAGAGTAGAGAGATGAAATATGAAAATAATATATATATATATATATATACAAAGACAAGGTTTTTAATTAATAAGATATAATGTCCCTAGTCGAGCTAACTTTGAGCTTTGACTAGAAACGAAATTGTACCCATTGCCCCTTGACAAATGCACATACCAATATGCCAAAACATGATGGCATGTCCATTTATTTTATCACACTATGCCACAAGAACAAATTCTGAAAAAACATCTCAAAATCATTAATCATTAAGCAGACTGTGTTTATTCTAAAGCACCCATAACAAATATTAATAAGGAGACTAATGAGAACTTGATCATGCATGTTTCTAGAGAAGAATTGTTCACACACCTAATATATAATGGACAACCTTCTTGGTCAATATCAAGAAAAGTTATATGCGAATCACTGTAGGTGTCCTTACTTTGTTAACCAAACTTAACAAGTGGTTTTCTTTTCTTAACAAAACTTTACGAGTGGCTTTACTTTCTTTAACTAAGTGATCAGGGAAAGGTTACATTTTCAATAACTGATGAGCATGCAGATGAATCAAATAAGACTGTACGATTGCAAAGTATTAACAAAGCATAACTCAAATAACGTGAAAGTGATAATGACTGTGATAAAAGCAGTCTGAGTGAGAGAAAATCACTCAACTTTTTTAAAGCTGAAAACTCCCCCTTAAGCTGGTCAGTGCTGTATGTAAATTGTTCTACTTAGTTAATCGCTTGGCTCCATGCAATGATACAGTATTTAACATATATAAGTATATATATACACTTACAAATAAAGCACTCTATTGAGATAAATGCATGACTAAAGTTTTTGCCATTTTTGGTGTTATCAGTATCGAATAAATATGACAGCCAGATACTGAGTACATGATTATTTGCACAAGTCATAGAGTATAAAGCAAAAAGGAAAAATGTTTCCATAATTCTTTCAAAACATAATCAAAACTTTAATCACACTTTTATCAACACAATATGTGTGAAAAATGCTGTAAATCAAAAGGGGGAAATTTCAAAATCTCAAGTAGAGGTACTAAGATCTGATTTGAAAGAACATTTAAATTTGATGTTCATACCACAAGCTTATGGTATTTCATTGCGGACACTTTTGCACAATCAAATTAACAACAACAAAAATGATGTTGGAATCATTAAAGATTTTGTAGTGAGCAATGAAGAATCAGATCTTAACATCAACAAAAAATATACAAAAAAATTCCTGTGACAAAAATGAGGAAGGTTTGGACACTTGTCACAGAAAATTTATCTTTTGGGTCCTTTCAATTTATAAATATCTTACTTCAAGAACAAATAACTAAAAACTACAATCATTAGCATGTCTCGTAGAACTTGGCCTTTTTTCTTATCTCTGTAAGGTATGCATCCATTCGCCTGTTAAGCTCATCAATTTCCGTTGACAGTTTGCCGAGTCGGCCTTCATTGGCATTAATTTTCTTCTCGACATCTGGAAGAACAAAAAAGGAATTGGTAGAAAATGGTCACAACAAATCTGTTATCATTCAATCTTAACATTTTTTCATATAAAGACAATGAATATCTAGGCAGTGGAAGTGAACACAAATCTGTGCTCATAAAAGAATAACTAACTCATCTTGCTAATTTCTTATATCAACTCCATCACTAAGGGTTGACACAATAATCTAGATTAGTACTTAAGTTTTTATCTACATCAATTCTTCACAATTTCATTTAAATATGGAAACATACTTTAAATAATCTCTAATCTCTGTATTTGTGTTTCATAGCTCAAACTAAATTGTTGACTGATTTTGTGTAACCAAACTGCTTTACACTCTTCTGTTTTTGAACACTTTTGTGCTTCTCTCTACTCAGAGGGTGGCTGCTATGGGTCTTTAGTAAGTACTCTAATATTTATACAACTTTAGTTACAGTTAAGGCATGTCATTTAATTATTCACTTTTGCTGGATGGCGTATTTGTCAGGTCCTGCCAGGGGGAGGGCATCTTTTATTTTCAGGGCCATGGCATTATTGGTAATCAACTTGTTTTATGTTCAAGAGATATATTGAGTATGTACAGTATTACTCTTTGAACCGCCCCTCCATGAACTGCCAACCTTGACTACCACCTGACATTTTTTGTTGTACAAAATATATTTAAGCTTAGTTTAAAACTCTCTTTGAACCGCCAAGAAGAATCAAGGAAAGTATAAAATAATGAAAGTACAAAAGAACATCGTTTTAACTGCTGTAACTTTTCAATGTATAAGCTGTTTATTCAGCATTAACAGGAAATGGGAAGTTATTCATCGAAATCACAAGCGGTTGACCAATTGTTATTGCCTCCATTTTGTTCATCATAAATAGACGCTGATTTTTACACCTCTATGAGCTGCCAAACTTGCTAAACCGCCACTTTTGACTTTTCCTCAGGTTGGCGGTTCATAGAGGTAATATTGTATGTATGAAATATTTTATGCTTTAATAATCACTATCACAGGATTGTGGATTTCTTAAATTAAAATTAAACTTGTACTCAACATCTTTTTATTCACAAACCTTTTAGTTCATTCACTTTGTTCTCTGTTGAGCTGTAAAGAGCATCAGCTCTCTCCCTCAACTTCTTTGCACGATCAACAGCATCTTTTGTTACGGAATATTTGTCGTTCACCATCGTAGCAGTGGTATTGTAATTTCTTTCTAATTCCTGGGCTTTCTGGTAATTCAAGGAAAAGTTCAAATACAATGAGAATGTATCATGTCATACAGAGTTTAAGCTTTTAACAACCCTTAAAACACAAGATTACATAAAGGGAAGGTCATAAATAAATGTTCTCATCAAGGATCAAGCCAGTTGAAAAGGACAGAAAACATGCATCATCAATGTCCGAGTAAAAATACAGAACCTCTAGCATTATTTTGGGAACGGGAGATCTTCCTATATCATCGACAGGAGATAAGGCAATGCAAAATTTAATCATGAATTGTTGCTTCAGAAAGTATTCTTAAATTCAAGCTGTTAATGTTGCTTCAATGCTATCATTCAAACCTACTTCCATTAATCATATCATATATTTGAAAAGCACATTGATACAATATCTTAGCAGTGAGAAACATAAATAGTCTAATAATTAACTTACTTTTAAAGCATCATTAGCCAGTTTGGTAGCTTCATCAACAGCTACTTCAGCATTGCTCAAGGTATCTGATTTTAAGGTTGTGTAGCGTCTTATCAGTATTGCCAGCTTCTGTTTCAAATTTTCCAACTTTTCAAGGCTGTCCTTTGTAAGATCACCAACTTCACGAGTCTCCTGACTAATCTGAAATGATACAAATAAAGGTGCGGTTATAAAAAGGATTCAATATAAGCATTCATATTTTGAAACTGCAGATTTTCCTAAGTCAGTGACAGGAGATAAGGCAAAGCAAATTTTAATCAGGATTGTTGCTTATGAAAGTAAACTTAAATTTAAGAGTGATAGTTTGCTCTTCTTCTTCTTCTTGTTCATTCGCTTTAACCTCGAACTAAGTCAACTGATGTTGACTGAATTTTGCGTTAGCGTACTGCTTTTAACAATCTCATGTTTTTTGCCCAACACATGTTTTGCGTTAACACTTTTGTGCTTCGCCCAGAGAGGGGGTTTGCTATCCGTCTTCAGAAGTACTCTTTTTTATTGATAATGAAATCTGTTTGCCCGAGCAGTATGCACCAACCACATTACAGGATAGCTTTTACACATTTTTTTACCTTGAAAAATGTGTCCATTGAGTTATGTTTTTTTCCAGACCACCGCCTCAAGAGATCAAATCTCGCTCTAAAGATCAGCCATCCTGCCGTGCCCACTAAAAACAGTTTGTTGAATTAGCACTTTTTTTGCCAGAATCACACATTTTCCCCCCCATGCGGTAAGAGTTATTGAAAATAAGAATAGGCCAATTTCCGACAATCATAAGAAGTTTAAAAATGTGTACAGGTGGATTCACTGATAAATTGATAGTAACTGTTAACTTATTCTTTTTTATTTTTCACCAACCATTATCTTCAAATGTCAGATTTGATTTTCCTTGGCTGCCCATTAATATGCATTCCAAACTCAAAACTGTTTCAGACACATTGACCTGCGTCCTTAAAGGAGTCCAGAGTTCATGACACTCAAGATCATTGGTCAATCTAGACCATGACTCCTAGATGACCACATTGACATGCTCTCTTTATCGTACCTGCCACTAATGAGATCTGATTTTTTTTATGGACAGTAGAATCTGGATATTACAAAATGCTTGAGGAAGAAATCATGACTTTTCATTATTTCGAGTTATTCCTTATTCTTAAAAACTGAGTTTAATTATTTGGATAACTGTATTAACTAATTAGTTGAATACATACTATATCAAAGTCATCCACTGCACCAGAAATGTCATCTGTAGCCTTTTCGATAGCTTTTGTGGCCTTGGCCTGCACTCTCTTGGCTTCATCTAGGGCATCTCTCACCAGTTGGGCTGTATTCCGTATGTTTTGGGCATCCGCTCTGATAAAAGAAATCAATTCAATTTCATAAAAAGAACACATGCAGCAAAACCTTACATGTACCCAGCTGGTTAAAATCAGGAAAAATACTATTCATTAGCTAATGACATAATTATGTTCATAGGAATTTCAACTGTTAAGCAGGTCTACTTTGCTAAGAACAACTGGTTTATTTTTACAACACAAATCCATTTTTAACATACTTCATATAAACCTAAATACAATTAATCAGATAGATTTACAACTCAAAATCAACCATCAATATACATAATTATAACATATTTATAATTAAGAACACAAATCTACATACTTATAATTAATCATATGTGACGCAACTGAAAATATCTTTAAGAACAAAGAGTTCTAGGGTTTTTGTGCAACAGATCTCAAACGAACCAACTGAAACAAAATGAAATCTAAGATTGCCGCTTAAATGACCTCTTTGAGTCAATAGGGCTGTAAACCTTACACAAATATAAAAAAAAAGATCAGATGAATTCACTCACGAAGCATTCTCTGCTTGTTTCTTCAACTCTTCTGCAATCTTCCTGTTGTCTGCTGTTTCACTCAAAATCTTCTCAATGTCTGTTAATGATTCCACAGCTTTGTTAATTTTCTCTGCCAGCTCTTTGATATCTTCAGGATTCATAGGAATTTTCATAGCCAGGACTTGGTTTGCAATCTGATTAGGTTTAGAAAAAAAATGTCAAGGAATTTCTTTAAACTGAGGGCTCAGTTGGAAAGATTATTTTTCAAAAAGAAAAAAACTGTTAACACCAGCAAAAATATAGAGTAAACAATGGTTAAACCAAAATCCAAGGGACCATCTTTTTGCTTTGGGGTTTAAACCTAGTTTAAGAGTATGCCGATTTCAGCTCAATAAGGGACAAATTTAAGAAAATGTGTTTCTTGTGATGCAAAAGCAAATTAAAGTCAGCACAAGTGAGTGAATGTACTTTAACACATACTTCTATGCTTTCGTTTGTGTGGCAAAGAAGCCATGGTAAATCATGAAGTCCAGGGTGAGCTTGAAAAATAGTGAAGTCTACACTTCAGAATACTATTACCTGCTTCGGTTTAAAGAGAGAAGAATTTATGTTTTGAAAGAGTCTCTTAACGAAGACAACTTTAAAAACATTAGGACTGTCAATTTTCCATGGTTTATCAACAGCTTCAATCAAGCAATTTTGATTAAACCGATGTTTATTGGGCGTAATAGCTCATTTGGTAAGAGCATCGGTCTATCATGAACAACACTGTGGGTTTGAGCTCTCGGACGAGCTTAATTTGTGTTTAAAAAAATGCCCCCCAAAAAATAATATAAAAGATTGAAGATGATCTTGTTTTATATCTTCTTAATTATAAAACATTGCTCTTAAAGTTATAAATCAATGGACTTATATCATTGCATGAAAAATAATTAAATTTATAAGTAGTTAAATAATGCAGACTTATCATACCTTTTCCACATGTTCTGGGTTAGCTTTTTCATCGCCAATGAGGAACTTCCTGATATTTTTTAGAAGAGCCTGTACTTCTGCCTTTGTTGTGTCTGTTATGTTCTTTGCATTTGTAGCATCATCATAAGCTTCCTGGGCATCTGACTTGGCTCCCATGGCATCATGTTTGGCATCTTGAATCTGAGATGTTTAACATTACAGAGAACAAAAATGTTAATGAAGAAAAGTTTATGAGAAATATAATTTATCAGGCGACTAACAAATTAATATTGAGCCTCGAGATATTTAAGCATACAAGGGTAATGCTCATTTTACAATGACAAAAATACATGGTTTACCCGCCATGGCTGGCTTTGCATTTAAAAATAGATAAAGAAAATAGACTCCCTCTGAATCTTATTGGTATTTTGACCATGTTGTAGATATATTTATTTAAGATTACGTTTTAAAATTGGATCAGACTTGTAGCAAAATTACAGAAAAACAGATTTTTAAAACATTAATAAATCAAAAGAGCAAACTTGAATGCCACATTCTCCTTTGTAGACATTTGTAATAAATCAGGGCAATTTCCCATCATGCTAGTACCATATTGTTCTTCATATCTCTTCCCTATTGTCTTAAATCTTGAGATAATCTTTCTTATGTTTCTCAATTAAATGTTCTGGCGTTGATTAAAAAAAGCCAGATGCGTTCAATTTGATTTAATTTTGAATGATGAGATGAGATAAATTAAAACTTATTTTTGAGAATGAAAGATAATATACATGGTTGCCACAGAAATTTGAGAGCCCTTACTGAGGACTGGTTTTAGAAGGCCCCTTAGAGAGGGCTGTTTTTAAAAGAGACTCACTGAGGGCTGTAGAATGTGGCAACCATGAATGTACACTTAAGTTTACAAGTATCCTACTCAAACAGACATCTAAATAGAATACTACGAACCAAAGCATAAAAAGCATGCCCTTGCCTTTGTGTGGCTACCGGCAAGAAACCGTCAAACATCATTTGTTTGAGTGTCCTAAAAACACAGCTTTTTCAATTCACAACCCACATAATGATATGCTGTTTGTAAGTATGCACATAAGTCTTCAAATTAAAAAAAAGTTGTCCTACATTTGTGGTACTCACCCTGGGGATCACAACATTAGTAGCATTGGCCGTCTTTGACATGAGCAATTTTTCTGCTTCCATAGCGACAGATAAAGCAGATTTAGCAATGGTGACAGCTCCATCACATCCTGGTCCTCCACACATACCACAACCACCACCACCACATAAACTGGAGCATGGATCACCTTGACCACCACATACCTGTTTAGAGAAATACAACAAAATATATTATAAATTTAGGTCATTGCATATTGTAAATAATTGACCTCTTGACCTTTTATTCAGAACAGACTCAATATATCTGAGTTGTTTACTAATATTTGTTGGGAAAAAAAATGTTGTGAATTTATATATTTATTTTCCTTTGTTGCTGACAGGACAACTATGTTCAATGACCAACTGGAGAAGAATGACATTGGTTCAGATGCAGTTCTGTCAATGCTTGGCATTGAGGATCTGTCATCCATTATCAGAAGAACAACGTTGCGCTGGTTTGAACAAGTCGAAAGAAGTGAGGGGTGGATCAACAGAGTGAGGAAGTTGAAGATTGCGTCAAAGAAGGGCCAGGTAGGCCTAAGAAAACCTGGGAGGAGTGCGTGCAGAATGATCGGGTGGTGATGGGCATGACTGCCATCAACCCCTGTGACCGCTTAGCTTGGCGTGGGAGATTGAGACAAGTCAAGCGGGCCCTACCCTCTGTAGAGGATTAATCCCGGCCCGTACAAATAAACATGGATATGATGATGATGATGATGATGAACATTAATGTGTTCAATTCAGAGAGTTTTAGGTATTAAAATCAAGGGTTTAAAAAAAGTAATTCAGAGCGTGACACACATAACGCTGTCTTGTAGTGCAAATAACATGGATCTATGTTAGAAGTTGTTTTTTTACCTGTCACATGTTCATATGCCTTTTTAGTACATGATATACTAGTCAGTATATGATAAACACCTAAATTTAAAAAACAATAGAAAATTGTTTGGCTAGAATTGGGCAAAAATGGTGACACACATAACATAGAATGCACCTGCAACCCTTGTTTGATATGATATCTCTCTGATACAAAACAAGTACTGAAACCCTCAAAAACACTTTTAGTTGGACACCTTAGAAGTTGCAAAAGTGACTCCAATGTCATTCCCGAAACGCATAGAATTGCCCATTTACACCTCTTACTAGTTTGGTAGAACAAGCATCAAGTCATCATTGTTTTTAAAAAAATTGTAAAAGATACAAAACCTGTATAAGACAAATTATAAAAATACATAGAACTTTCAATAAATTAAGGTAGGTACATTGTGTTATGAATAGACTCTCAAGTAAACAACAATTCACAAATACCATGTCCAAATAATTTCTATGAACATCACGTATAGGTATGAGATTAATTTTTATATACTATTTATAAAAATGAGTTGACACCTTATTATCTTGATTTTAAAACAAAATTCAACAATTTCAGACATCCCGTCTTCAATTCTAATAAAAAAAAAAACTATTTTTACCAATTTAAAAGGCTACTCTAATATAACAAAAAGTCCATGTAATTAATCTAGTTTCTCATACAGGTGTTTCAGAATTATTCTTAAGTTGTTACATTATTAGAATACAAATTTTTGAACTTCAATCTCTATTTCTTTTAAACAAATGGAGAGATTTTCTTAAAATATTCTAAAACAAGATTTTAAGACTGATTGTTGTCAACATTGATATTTTCAAAAATTCAAATCAAAGGTATTGTAACCAATAAATTAAACCTTCAATACATACCAAAAGATATACTAGGAGGAGAATTATGGGTTTCTCTTCACCCCCCCCCCCCCCATGACTCAACAAGACTTAGATTTTAATGATCCTAAGAAGAGTACAGAGACTCAAAATGATGCTGTTGCCAAAAATGGTAGCAAATAAAAGGTGTTGCTGAGACCATTACAAATATGTATTTTTTTCTACAGCATGACTATTAGTTCTTGAGTTATGAGGTCCAGCTTGACTGTGACGTCACAAGATCCCATTTTAACACCGATAAGGAAAATAAATTGTTGTATCTTAATGATCAGCACCAATAAATATGGTAAAATATCATCTAAATCAGATGAAAAAAAATTAGTGACTTTGGTTGACTTTTTCGTGACAAAAATGGCCCTTTTAGTTAGGTGATCAGCGTATATAGTAATATATAATTTAAAAAAAAGCCTTTTCGGTTCCACTGGGAATTTCTGTGCCTTATTTATCAGCATTAAATTGAACTTAGTATTTTTTGTTTACGTAGAGTGTATACTATTTTGCAACATGTTTCAATCCATTCTGAGAACATCAGTTTTTTACCATTGGTCAGCCCCTGTGGTCAGTTTGCTCAAGTTAATTTTTTGACAAAGGCAAAATTTTCAGTCTATGTACCATTAGGATCATTAAAATCCAAGTCTGGTTGAGTCATGGGGGGTGAAGAGAAACCCTTCATTCCCCCGACTAATAGCAAAATGAGAAAACTATTACGAAAGGAAAACTTTTAATTAACAAAAAAATGTGTTGTAAACACCAAGAAAACAAAGTGTCAACTAATTTTGAATGATACCTAATATTCAACTTACCAGATATTACAAAAGTATAAATACAAAGTTTTGCTGCTGAGACAGCAATGTATTCTGAAAATGATAATCATTTCATTTCAGGCTTTTCTAGAAAGCAAGACTCAATGATAGAAACAGAATCTAGAGTTACAGCAATGAAAACAGGTGTCAAGTGAAAGCTCCTATGCCACAACATTGAATAATTTATATGTTATTTTGGGGTCAGGATGGCCGAGTGGTCTAGTCACCCAATCTTTAGAGCGATATTTGATCTCTGGGGAGGGTGGCTAGAAAAGACGTTGTGGGTTCAATCCCGTCAATGGACACA
>JAUUEB010367985.1:0-12363 GCA_032362205.1 Clione limacina
TTCCATCTCACTCTCTGAAGAAATTGTTCAGTCTTATGTATGACGCCCCTGATGTGTGTGTCACCGCTCGGGATCGGAATACATTTGAGAGAGTAATCAAAACTTGCCTTTTGGGGTTCCATTTTACCTTTCCGGTTTTTGACGCATATATCCAAAAACACTTTACAAACCCAGTCATGTTTATTTCAGATAACTCAACAATTAAGGAGTATGTATCCAATGGTATGTATTACCGCGGAAGATACCTCAAGGTTCAAATTTGAACAGAGGCATAGTACGTAAGCAAAAAGTTTACTCGCCGCATCTACAATCGTTTCAGTCCGAAAACTTTTTCAAAACTGGTGAACAATAAATCCTTGCTGTGTAACATCGTATCCGGTCTGTATCTCTGTGTTCACGGCAGTCATTTGTTTCGAGGCTTGAGACAATGGTGCTGAACATTGTCATGTTAAAGTTATGTGAAACACTCAGATAGTGTGTACCATTTCTTATTAAGGCATTTGTTTCCAAGATCCGTGCGTTTATTCAAATTGTTCGTTTGATGAAGGCTTTTAAGAATAAAATGTTTTCCGACAGGCAAAGGTCACATGATTTTTGACCCGAGGCGTACTGCTTACACTTTCTGAGAAATTTCCATTTAATGATTGGGTTAGGGTTGAGGGTATTGTCCCACATATATGCAGATAGAGTTGTATCATTTTTGTATTTATCAAATTTGAAGCTTTTTGTGTGGTTGCCAGTTAAAAATCCGGTGCTGTACTACCGATATACTAGGCTGTTTTGTTGTCATGTGTCACGGTAGCATGGTAGATCATATTTTATGTTGCACATTCACCATGTACTGGGCGATTTACTGGTTTTCTACAGCTACACTTAGATACTTTTTGTTGCTTATTTTCATTTTTATTATATATATTTATATGTTAAATACTTAGATTATTGTAGCACAAGTTAAACTTGGCTACACAACACTCATGCTGTAACGTACGCTTGAACATTCATTGACATTCTAAAAGCGTGAATAGTGTTAACGTTTTGTATGACTTGCACAACTAATGCCATGTGGGAGCACTGCTAAATTACAATTCGTCAGAATCTTAGGTATGACCCAGCTAAGATTCAAACATCAAGCCGAGTGCTCACAGGCGAGAATTTCACCATGGTGAAACTGTGACGACAACAAAGAAGTCTATATGATAACAAGCAGTGATCATTCATATAGATCCCCTCCTAGAAATAATCCTAGTGACGTCCATGATCATACATACAGTTAACGTACTGGTACTAATTCATTTTGTTCCACATCCTCAGCACTCATCTGTCATTAAATCCGCATCCAAGACTTCCATTACCGAGTGATTTTGATGATGATTGTAAGTATTTTTTTTACTTCTATGACTGTGACCTTAACATTGAAGCTGTGAATTAATGAGTTGTTAACATAATATTATAATTTTTTTACACAGTCTAGCTGAAAAAGTGCTCAAATCTCATACATACAATATCTTCAACAAGTTATTATATAATAGTTCAAAAGACCCTGAATTTCGAGTTTAATTTGAACTCAATACTGGAAACATTATTTGTGGACAATTTGAAAACATTATCTCCATAGAGCATTCATATTGTTCCATTTTTACTTCAAATATTAAAGTTTAAAAAAAACTTATGGCTAAGCAAGAAGTATCTAAGAAAAGTAGGACTGAAAAGGAAAAGCTGCTCGGTTCGGAAATCGAAAGTAGATTTTATACTGAGGATAAAGTTCTGCAAAATATACATTGATATAAATATCTAGCATTTTAGCCTGCTGTATATATTATATGCCTATTTTCAACCTCAGTTTCAAATCTCTCATTCTCTTTTTTTGTAGGTTTTTAACTGTAATTAGTTGCATCCTTAATTATTTTCGCTTGCTAAAAGGTCTCAGTATGACTTAATTATCCTGCCAATCCAAAGTCATGTGTTTCTAGAAGAAACAATAAACATCAACAAGATGGACACAAGGTAAAATATATGTGATTGCCATTGAAATTGAAAAGATGTCATGTACAACAACAAAACACGTCTTTAGAAAAAGACCAGATATGAACCCACGCTTTATAATTCAATATAAATAGCTCATCGGTATCATCCCCGGCAGCCGTATTTCCGATAAAAAGACAGACAAGTTTTTAAACGAAACAAGTACAAATATTGAATGATGAAAACGTTGATTTGGATGGATGTCAACACGACTGAGCTGTTAGGTTCACGCCTTTGAGTAGCTGTGGGGCATAGGGATGATAGTCTCTACCTGGTAACCTGTAATATCACACTGTTGTACACGGTAGCCGGGGGCTTGGGGGGAGTCTGATGTCTCAATTAAATGAAAATGCCGCATAACTTAAGGATTTTATGTCTATATTTTTTTGCAGATCAAAATTCAAGATGATGAAGAATTTCTCTGTAATTCGTTTACAGAGAAATTCTTCATCATCTTGACTTTTGGCCTGCAAAAAAAATAGACATAAAATCATTAAGATATGCAGCATTTTCATGAAATTAAACAAATAAATTAAGAACAACCGTTGTTATTCACCTGATAAGGCAAGAGTTGAAAGATTAAATATCAGAAATAAAAAAAGTTGACATCATGTGAACAGTTTTTTTGGCGAAATGATACAAAAAAATTAAATGCTTCATATAGAATGGCAAAATGACTGATAGGTGAAATATAATTTCGTTCAAACATATTCTTTTATTAATTTCAAATATATTTTCTATGTCTGCCTCTTTTTCTGAACCCCTGTCTCCCATTATCTTTTTCCTTTATCCATCCTTATCTCGTTCTCTTCTCTATCCTTATCTCGTTCTCTTCTCTATCCTTATATCGGTCTCTTCTCTATCCTTATCTCGTTCTCTTCTCTATCCTTATCTCGTTCTCTTCTCTATCCTTATCTCGGTCTCTTCTCGTTCTCTTCTCTCTATCTTCCACTTTCTCAAATACTCAGTCTAATGTCCTATAGAATATAAAACCCGCACAAACTGATAAACACCCACATACACGTCAATATGCAAACACGTGTGTGTTGCTTGGTGGAAAAGACGACTGACGAATGGTTTTTCACGGATGTCTGAACTGCCTCAATGTCCTGCTCGAAAAACGTTCCCTGTCCCAAGTCGAAGCGAGCAGGACAGCGCTCACCCTTCAATGGACCCGTATTGGCTTGTGACAAAATGAAGTGCTTCTACCAAATACAAGGAAATCTGCATACAGACATTAGGCTTTCTTGTCTGTTTTCCTTGGTCAAGACGTGTGTAAATGTAGTGCCTTCAAATGTTGTATTCGGGAATGAGGGGTCACATATTTCATTAGTTGTCATTGACATGTAAATTAAAAAAGGGGAAACAAGCCAACACATTAATGAAATAATAACTTGGAGTACATAGATTATTTCAAAACCACTTTTTCAAGAAGATATGCAAAAACTTCTGTTACATTCTGTCTGATTTTTATGTTTAACAATATTTTTGACAATCCCAGTGTTACATTCGCATAAGATTAAATTTCGCAAAACGATCCATTAGGCCAACTTGTTTTTTTTTAGTGTTTATGCCGTCAGTTTCGAAAGTAAGTTCAGGTATGATTTCCCTCAATACGCCCCCGTCCCGTTCTTTAAAAATTGATGTAAATGTAACTTATCAAATTAAAGCCATGTAAATTATGATTACTCTGATACCACATTCGTAGAAATCAGAATTAAATTGAATTATATATGACCCACTAAACTTTGCATTTAAAATTAAGACTTCGCAAATTACGTAACTTTAGAACTGTGTAAACTATTGCGCTGTCATTCTGACCGATTGTATGTGGATTTTTGTGTGCTAGCTACAAAACAGTTATTTATTCACTTAAAAATTGAAATAATAAACTGGTCTACTGTAATTCAAGAATAAACCATATTGAAAACATTTATAGTTTAATTAAACGGGAATTAAAACATGTGACTTTGAAGCAAATACAGACGCTTTTTAAAAACATAAAATTGATATCTGGAATACTATATACGACCAAAAACAATGTTTTGAAAAAGTAGCATATTCAATAGTAAAGAGAACAAGAAGACTTCTTGAGGTAAATGGAGTTACAGTAGATATTGACATGACCTTTGACTTCTCTAATAAAACTTTATTAATGAATCAATGATATACCTAATGTGTTGCTTAAATCTGTAATATTAGGAAGGTTTTGATTAATGAATTAAAATATACATTTGCATTTGAGACATAAAAGAAAACACATTATCAGCTCTTTTTTAAATTTCAAAGAGGGCAATGACTTTTTTTGCAAGTCTCAGTTTTAAAGGCTAAGATTAGAGTGATATGTATCATTTATCACGTCATTATTCGGATTCTAAAATTTGGTATCACAGTAATCAAAATTTATCCAGCTTTAATTTGAGCACTTTTGAAATAATGAATGAAACGTATTCTGGAAAATCAATTTGAATTAATTTTTGTATATTGGATCGGATTTTATCATTCAAGCTTTTTGTCTGACAATTTTGTTATTAAGAAAAATGATTCCTTGAAATGTAAACTCAATCTTTTAACAAACATTTAAAATATAAGAAGAATGTTATATTCTAATTGAATAGAAAAATAAAAGAATTAGCAAATTTAAGACGCAATCTGTATTCTCTATCAAAGTGACGCTGTAAATGATGACAGTTAGTTGTGACCATATAGAGGAGAAGCTCAGTCATTTTCTTCCGGCTTAGTGATCTCCACCAGCTTGTTTTTGTCCAGAACGACCGCGAGCCTCAGACAATGGCCGGAAAATATCGTGTGATAAATGGACAAGTGCTTGTCTCATTTCGCCGTCTTCCTCTACCAAATAGCGGTAATCAGACCCCCGTCGGTCGCCCTTTACAATCGCTTTCAGTACCCGTTATCGAATTAACAACTCAAGCGGGACAGACACTTTTATTGGTTGCTCGCTTGACAGGACACAAACGAGATGACATCAACACTGATTTCTGATTGAAGGAAATTGGTCCTTAACCCCGCCCACTGGGATGTGGCATTGTGACAATGACTATGCATGGAGTGACTTAAGAAATGGTCAAGATATGTACTTAAAAAAAGATTCTCCAACCGATGACATCTTCAGTTTGCTTACCAATGAGGAGCTGATCGTTTTAGTAGCCTCACGAATATTTCTTGCAATGATTTGGATTTATTAAGACATTCTTAGTTGACCAGCTCGCTTCTTCACATCATTTTCCGTATCAAATTGTGTATGACAAGAGTTGTTCGCTATTTTCAAAGTTGGAATCACTTTTTTTTTAAACTTGACAATTTCAATATGGACTACAAGTACTGACTTCAATGTGACTACAAACTTATTAATGAGAATTATATCAAATTAAATTCTGTGTTAAAATTGAACATATCAATAATTGTTTACATTTTCAACCCACGATAACTTTCGTGTTTCTACAAAAGAAAGTCACAATTTTGACATTTTAAAGTCAAGTTATTAATTTTAGGAAAATAACTTCAGCAATGCATCCTACCGCTGTATTGCCTCAAGCAATGGGCTCACCATATGCCTTGTGGCATTACATGCAACAATTATCTTCTCCAGACAAGCCAACAGATCACCACTCTGTTCATCAAACGTTTACACCAACTAAGCTATTTCCATGTCAATCATCAAACTATATGGGTGATCAAAGTCTCAGTAATTCTCATAACCCTGTATATCAAATGCATCCATATCATTACATGGCTTATCAACAGACAATGCACAACCCTGCTAAGCAACATTTCCAAGATCAACTTTTGGCGTCTTCACAAAACCAATTTGACGTGATTCACGGAACTGCTGACGGTATGGAGACTCATCAAAGTTTTTCTACTCCTGACCTGAACTCACACGATGACAGGAGGAAAAGGTACAGCTCATCTTTTACACCGATCAAAGCCCAGCATCGCAAATCTGCAAGCCAGTCCCCAAAGAAAAGCTCGTCGTTCACAATCGACGCAATTCTAAGTAAAAGTTCTGAAATTAACAAAGAACAACCCTGTGGTGACGAAACTCCCTCGCGTAAAAAGATAAAGAAAGACGTAACAGACAGTCAAGAATGGCAGACAAAATCAGAGTCTTTGGGCGTTGTCGTTGACGGACATATGAGTTCTAAAGTCTCACCTCTACAACATTCACCATCACAGTACGCCATGTTGGACACACCTGATATGAAAAGGCGCCATGACAGAATGATAAACCTAGCTCACCCATATATGTATCAACATCAAAACCACCAGTCGTACATGGAAGGGACCACATTCCACCTCCAGCATCAGGCCCAGCAGCTAGAGAATCATAGACTGCTGCAGATGAGTTCAGTGATGCACACGCCAACAGCGTCTTCGTCCTCTGAGACATCATCAGCTGCCACGTCACCAGAGTCTCCAACATTTACAACAACAACAGGTGAGTTGACTTATTGGAAGTATGTATTTTTGATAATTAAAAAAAAACTGACGAATGTACAAATCAACCATTCACATTCTTCATAATTTAACGATAATGGTGACTGACAAGGATTTGATGCAAAAGAAAATGCATTTGTTGATCTAACTGTTTGTCCCAAAGAACCAATCTCACTCAATTGAAATGAAAACATGATACGTTTTCTTTATTTCTAGAAATATGAATGCTCAGATTGTTAAGTAATAAATTCCCTTTCATTCTCAAATAAATTTCCTCCGATGCATTACTCGTTGACTCGTTCTTCGCCTTAAGGTCTATCTGATTATATCAGGTTATATCTCTCTTCATTTAAAAAAATAATACAGTATGTTTTCAGTTCACCAATGTGTCATACATTTTCAAAATACATGTGTATGTTTGTTGCTGCAGTATTACTTTTATCGTCCAATTTATATTTAAATAATATGATAATAACTCATCATGTGTTGCACTATTATTGTCTATTATCGAAATGTTTTGTTGTTTTCTTTGCGAGACTGATTAAGACCCAAATCATCACAAAATCAGCCGTCGATAAGGACATCATGTATATATGTTGGAAACTTGTATGAAGTCATATTTCTATGAAGAAATGAACACAATTATTGATGATATACTGAATATCGATTGAAATAGTAAATATGAAGCTACAATTTTCCAAACTTATGTCAGATTATACTACAAGAAACTGTAAATGATTCAATGATTATTTGTTGGTTAGCGCAAGCATTCAACACAAATTATGCTTTGCTTACAGCTTCATTATATCATCGAGATTAAAAAAGAGGCGTATCAATTTTGTTTGTTTGTTTGAAGTTGGAATGTATAATATTTGTATCCTTGTAAGTACTAAATTATCAATCATCATAAATAATTTTAAAAAAAACATTGTTCTTGGATTAGTCACATTCATTTTATACTTGTATTGTATTTCACAACTTTAAAAAAAACATGACTGCGGCTTATATTATTCGGATTCTCAACAATTGCATTTTCTACCATAACTTATCTATCAGTTGTAACAAGTAACAATCGTGGTTTTCATGTCAAATTTAGAATATAGTTCTACTCTCCTCCCAAAGTAAAGGAATTATCATTTGTTTTGTTTTTTAAACATTTCTCCGTTAACATTTCAATTAAAGATGTGAAGCCAAAATGAAAACCTACAATCACAATTAAATTTGTTGTTCATCTTTTTTATTGACAAAATGCACCAACAAATTTTGAAATAATAATTTGATAATTTTAGCAAAACGAAATGAAGAAAACATGAGTTAACAGTGACTTTAGATTTGTTCCCAACTTGAAAAATGTTTTAAACTTTTTGATATACAGACAAAGTGCCTTGTACAGATAATTAATACTTTTATAGCTTAACAAAAAATACACGTCGATAAATGTAAGCATTATTTCTAAATTATCTGTCGTATGCGGTTTTCTTTATGGAATATTTTATCTGTCGTATATTTATACAATTTAATGCTTAACAATCTAGATCAAATGACATTGCTAAATACAATTGTGTTTACAGAAAAACAATATGATAATATTATATGTAAAGTTATCATATTTTCAAGTCACTCAGAACTTCTTTAGGTAAACCATAGACACTGGGACAAAATGGTCCTTTCTCATAAACATTTGACTTAATTGACCATATTATTAAAACGACAACAATGACTTATTGTGCTCCTGATCTACTAATAGATTATTGTAGTGTAAACATCAAATTATTCAGCAAAACTAATACTTTAATAATTAACAATGAATTGTCAAAACCTAATTTAGCATGTAAAAGATTACTTATACAATTGTTTTTATTTGGCATTAAACCAAATCCAAATCAACAACATTATACGCTCATCAAAACAATACATGTACGTATAAACTTCAATATACATTCAATCTTAAAAGAAAGAATGGTAGTAAGTAAATAAAACTAATAGATAAATATCAAAAAATAATGCGCACAAAGCTTTAATGGCTTTTATTCTTAAACAAACACGCTATTAAAATCAAGATAGGTGTAATAATTTTCCTGTTATTTTAAAAACTAGAATAATATAAACACCATTTCATAACGGCCAAAAAGAACACTACAAGTTTTGCCGGTGGTCATGTAAGCACACACATTTCAAACTTATATATATATTATATTATAATTTTAGCATTTATCAAATGACAGTATTGTAATGTGCTTTATTCATTTGTCTTTTCAAACAGAAAAAAGAGAAAAGAAGAGTAACGGTGGAAAGACGAAACGAATTCGAACTATCTTCACCCCAGAACAGTTGGATAGACTGGAAGTGGAGTTTGAACGACAACAATACATGGTGGGGACTGAAAGGTGAGATATTATATTTGACTGAATTAATAACAATGAATAAATAGGATTATGTAATTTGGACATATTTCACTTTCCCCATCCATCCGTGTCTAATGCATTCATTAATTCATTACTTCATTACATCATTACTTCATTAATTAATTAATTAATTCATCTATTCATTCACTCACCCACTCACTCACTCACTCACTCACTCACTTACTCACTCACTAACTCACTTACTTACTCACTCACTCACTTACTTACTCACTTCTTCATTTACTCACTTACTCACTTACTCACTTACTCACTTACTCACTTACTCACTTACTCACTTACTCACTTACTCACTTACTCACTTAATCACTTACTCACTTACCCACTTACTCACCTACTCAATTACTCACTCACTCACTCACTCACTTACTCACTTACGCACCTTTGAAGGCAAACACTCATTCACACATTAACTTATACATACATGTAATGATAATAATAATAATAATAATAATAATGTCACTTATATAGCGATTTCCCTCAGCGGGGCCAAGCTCAACGTGCTTTTCATATATTACCCCTGACAGGCAGAACGGAGACACACATGTACATTCGTAGCATACAAGGAATCGACCGATTAATCTTAGGAAGATACAAAGACATTCGCTACAACGGTGACACACATGTACATACAGCGTATACAAGGCGACGAGCCTATGTAAACTTACAGAGCCTATAAGTCAGGTGGGCAGTCGAGGAGCGCGATAGCAATTTTTCAATATGAAAATGTTGTCCCGTTGCGGGGGTCGAACCCACAACGCTTTAAGACGGTCGGCTCTTGAGTCTGACGCCTTAACCACTCGGCTATCTGCTCGCATGTATGAGTTAATGTATTGACAGAGTGTAGGAATATTGGGAATACCTTATGAATTTCGATGTGTTGACGTGATATTAAATTATTATCGATTACGAAAACAAAAGCTATGTTAAAATATTGGCAATGGCAAAGATCATTATATATGAGGAAGATAGCCAAGACCCCGACGCATCACCCGAATGTACTACGTATTTTCTTTTAAGAGAAACCACGATAACCGCATGGTATACTTTAACACTAAAAATACATTTAAGAATGATGTAAACTAAAGTGGTTTTCTCACACCAAAGAGGTTTGACGACAAGTCAAGTGTCCCACACTATACATTATAATGAAGTACTTGGATAATGTGTCATGTAGTTCACATTAAAAACACGCAAGCTGGATAGGATACTGGTCTGGGTATTTCCGAAGGTAAGGATTGGTTTTTATAATGATATACTTTTGTGGAGTATATGTTTGATGTTGAGTGTGTAGCTTAATAATTAGTTAATCTACTAATATGATTGACTTTGTATAAATAATGATGTGAAAGAAAGAGAAAAATAACTGACCATCAAACAACTCGAATGCCTGACAGACAGATAGGTTGTCAACAAGATGACAAAGTATTTGTTATATTAAGCATGGATGAAAGGCCAAAGTAAAATGCCAATAGCCTTGCCAGAACAGTCTTGACTGATCGTTATGACATTATTTTGCCTACCACTTATCACGACCAGACGTTTTACAAAGGTCATTGACTTTAGTCCAAGTCTGGACATAGGAACAAATGAGCATCTAGTCGTATTTCTCAAGCAAGGTGGATTAACTGTCAAACTTTTCTTAGCTGTCACACCAAAGGCTTCTCGCTGCTAAGAAAACAAAGAACGTTGAACAGGTCTCACAGACCTCAAACATTGAAGTACAAGCTGAAGTTTCTTATGTTTTATGGTTTCGGAACGAATTTAATCACTGCCCAATCAAAACACGGGTTGGCTTGGAATACCGTGGCAACGCTGAGTTTGTAAATCAATATGGATTGGAATTTCCCTTCAATAAAATAAGTACGAAAACAGGAATCCTTTTTTATTGATCAGAATGAAAGTGGTCTGAGATTGCTGCTGGTAGTAGCCATATGGGAATTGTGGAAGTGATGAAGTCATGACTTGCGCGTGACTGGCTTTAATGCGATAGATGGTTTGAGTGACGTCATACGTCGATAACGTTTCTGCACGAACCAGAAGTGTTTAAAACTTTCAACGAGATATATTTTTTCCTACGCAAAGGCCATTAGCTTATAGTAATAGACACTCTCAAAATGCGTGAGAATATTATATTTTCTCCAGGGGAATACACGCCCCATGATCAGAATAAATAAACTAAAAGAAGTAAATGAACAGTCGGTGATAGAGAAATATAATTTCGTATAGGTGTTAAGTGATTCGTATCTATTCATGTTGACCTTAGTTTTCGTTAATAAATCACATTATATATTTCTTATTTTCATTTCGACAAAGGGACAAAGATATTGATGATGTCAAATAACGTGTTGATTCGGTGAACTGAGCCTAACAAGATGACACAGCACAACAGTCTTTACGTAGTCAAACGAGTAGGAAGAGATGCGTCAATAAGTCATACACGACATCCCTAACCTTCATCGACATCCTTAGCTCCTACTTCATGAAACAGAAGTTCTTTCTTTTCACCCAACAAATGCTATATAATCCACGGCATTAAGTTTCCCAAGTTGCCAATATTCATGTTGTTATCATCGATTCCCCCAACCTCTATAGCAACCTCCAATCTGTACCTTACTCTCCTCTAACCCTCGTGTAAACATTTATTACCGTCAGTCCATTTTCTCCCCAATAATCTTAACCGATGGCCATCAGAGTTTTTCTGATGATGATTGAGAACATGTAAACGGAGAGAATCACATCGAAGATCAAACTGTCTTGTTGATCAACTTTGATTTGGGTCAGGGGTAAGTCCAACGCATGTTTTAAACTGTTATTTGGGGAATAATTTGCAAATGCTTTCAAGGTTAGTTCGTATGTAAACTTATATACTGTTGAAGGATGGAGTATAGTTTATATCAATTCCCTATAACTGATGTCTGTCCTCACTCAAAAGGCCATATAAATATAAAATGCCGTTAAAATTCCTGTTTGGGTTCAGTATTATATAATAGCATCATAACAAAGTTGTTAAAGGTTAACTTTTATTTGAATCATGTGCAGGTTTTCAAAACATGTTTTGGTCTATATTTAGGGGAATTCTTTCTTAATTAATCAATTTGCGAATGTCTCTAAGGCAAATTGCATGTCTACTTACATGCTAATTAAGCAATATTAAGCAACTGCGGTCTATGTCTGTCAAAATTCTGAAGGTCATAAAATAAACTTTTAAAGTGCAAGTTTCCATGTATTTTTACATTTCCATCACAACAAGGTCAGGGTCAACTGTTAACAAAATCAGTTCAGAAGCAATGAGTCTCAATAAATCATAACTCGCGAATATTTTCAATGTTTTCAAGGTTTTCAAGGTAGTTTTCTGTTTTCTTAAAGAGGAATCTAGCCAGTTGGCAAAGAGAGAGAGAGAGAGAGAGAGAGAGAGAGAGAGAGAGAGAGAGAGAGAGAGAGAGAGAGAGAGAGAGAG
>JAUUEB010368096.1:0-10861 GCA_032362205.1 Clione limacina
CTTGGTGATTCTAAAGACTCCTGTTTTTCGACTATTTTATATAATCACCCGTAGTCAAACCCTATTTATTGGCCATTAAAATAGTACTTAAAATGGAAAAAGCCTTTTGTAATAGAAAAAATACCCTCGGGAACACGAGGAAAAGTAACTGGGTAATGATATTAATGGAATTGCTAGCTTTTACAACATCGCATTTATATTAACCTACTTACTGGTGTGATATTGGGAGCCGGCTGATAGAAATATAACACCATAGCCAATCTTTGTTATTTCCCCATTCCCCTGAGACGTACTGAATAATGAGTCTTTAAGGCTGGTCATTGAGACGTTGAATAAAGTATATTTGTTGTTCCGATGTTTGTTATCACAATTATTATTCTTGTTGATGACGAAGTTGATAAAGACTGTTTATGTTTCTTAACATAAAACTCTTGATCGTTCATTTGATGCTACCAAAAGAGTAAACGAGCAACTACAAGTATTATCATGATATTAATTTGATTAATATTTTGCCAACTTTACTGATTTTCAGGATAAATTGTATCATACATGACAATCTATAAATACTTCCAAAATAATCTTGTTCATTTAAGACTCTGATTTCAGCCATTTTACTTAAGTGTTTTGAGATTTAAAAAAACCCATAAAAGATGAACATTAAAAAATTCAAAATCAATCTACTATTTTCTTATTTATGAAAACAAATATATTTCAAAAACCTAAATTTTATAATCTGATTATAACAGGCATATCACAAGTAATTATCTTGTGTGAAAAGATATCTCATACTTAGCCTATCTTTATATAAAATTTACCATTCAAGTCATTCGAATAAACTGTTAAAAAAGATAACAACAACATAACATGAATGTGACGTATCTAGCGCGACTTCACTAAATACTTTTATTCATTTAAATTAAAATAAAGAAATCCGTGGTCATGAACGCCCAAGCAAAATGTGGTATCATCTCAAGCATCCTACTCGAACCCAGACGAAAAATTTAATGTCGTCATTTGATAACGAAGAAAAATCATTTAAATAAATGATGCCATTATCTCCTGCGTTGCACATTGTATACAATAAATAAAACAAATACCATATGTTGCACTGTGTTTAGCACAAAAACGGAATCACATATTCTTTCACTTTGATGTGTAGTTTTTACATGGAATGAGCGTGATTGACGTCAAATCCCGTGAAGGCCTGAAATCCATGAAATAGAAAGCAAGAATTATTCCTTCTTTCTTCGGATTCACGTTTTTTAAGCAAACTATATGTTTGAATATCTATGATTTGAAAACACTTAATTAAGAAGTGTATTTTGTTCATCGCTTTGAGAAAAAATTTAGCTATTTTTCAAAATGTTGATTCCGGTCAACAAACTGTTTAAATTGATTTTAAATAACATGAAATATTTTCGAACAAAATCCACCTCACTTGGTTGAAATAAAATGCAAATTATTAAAAAAAAAACGGGAGTTCCAATTGCCGATGTGCGTTCTTTTGGGTAAATTTAAAGGACTTTTCATTGACGCGGAAAATGATGCTAAAGATAAGATAGGTCAATATGACATACCGAGTGATTTTTATTATATGTTTTTAATTGCAGGTCTACTTGACAGCAAATGAATTCATAGAAAAAAAGGATAGTAATATGCTAAACATCTAAAAAAAAAAAAATCCGCGGGAGATTTGAATCTCATTTTTATGACGGATTTTAATATAATTTAATTATATTATTTTTTCAAAATGGGTAACTTAAATCTTACCATTGCAAATCATGGTTTGGGTAAAATAGCAATATTATCAATATTTCTGACGCCTTTTAGACGTTCACTACCATAAATTTTCTTATTTGTCATTTGCTCATATAACCAGTACTCAGATGTGCATTGCATTATATGTTTAATATGAAAAAGCTACAAACATTTCACGATAATATATAAAATATATGACAAACTACATTTTCAGGATAATATTGTTATGTTAAATGTTAGTGACGGAGCTTTCTAAAAACTAATAATTTAATTGAATAGCTCACTTTTTCAGAGGTTAGATGCGAACGTTTATACGAATCGGCGAGTCTAATTATACGTGCAAAAACAGCAATCAGGTACAATAAAATTATTACTGTTTAAAACTACCAAATGGGTTGAACTAGTTTAATTCTTCTGTGATCAAGGTTGATAAAATTCAACAATTTTTCTAGACTCTCATTTAGTTAAACTGCACTTAACTAAAACCGAAGAGTAGCTGATTTAATGTTTGCCAGGTTGTTGTTGTGGTAAATATAGAGTACATATTTGTGAATTTGAATGTATTGGGATCTTGTAGATAAATGTATTGCTATGTCAATTGGTTGAATCAAGATTATTTAAACGAATTTTTAAATATTCTTAACTAGTTTCTGTTTCATGAATATATTTTTGTCCCACACTTTGTGGGACCAAAATATGCTTAAGATTATTACTTTGTCTCAATGTGTCAAGAAACTATGACAAATGTCATTTGAGAACGTCATTCTACATCACAATAATGTGATACAACTTACAACACCTTAATTTAACCTGACTTAATTCTTAAGAAATATGATGTTTGCTTTGGGAGATAAAACTTGTTGGTTGAAAAAAATGAAAGAACCAGTACTTGCCATCACGTCTGTTTTTTTTCTCGTAGAGATTACAACCACGCACATCGGGGAAAAGTAACAAAGAACATACAGCAAATAACTCAAGGTCCATAACTTTGACAAACTATTTTTCAAAAAGTTGATTCTTTGAAGTTCCATATGTGCAATATTCCAGGGTACTATTCCAACGATGCGTCCACTGCGTAAATAACATACCTGAAAGTCATATCAGAGGCATAACTCAGTTAAAATGTGTTTTTAAAAAAAAAAGCTTTTATAGGGACCAACGTATAAGATGTGCAAGATTTCAGATTTCTATCTTTGACGATGGAACCACAGTATGTTTGCAAAAATTAACATAGACATATAGCGAAATACTTAAAGGGACAATACTTCTGTTTTGTAATTGCTTATTCAAACAATTGTGAAAGGTGATTTGAGATAGTCACTAGAAGACCCTCTTTGCAAGATGTCAGATTGACAAAGAATATATGACAAAACAACTCATAAAGAGTCAAAACTTCCTCATTTTTTTAGAAATATTTATGGATCAAAATAGCAATCATTTGATTCTTAGTCTATATCATCTTTCCAAAAAATGAAGAGATCCGAGCACAATTACTCAAGTTATCACGTACACAGACAGACAGACAGACATACAGACAGACAGACAGACAGACAGGCATGCATACACACAGGCAACGAGATACAAATATACCACTACACAATATAATTGTGATTGGAATTAGTATACTTTCTTCCGAATAGGTGACTTAAAGCTTAATACTATAGTTAATTATCCAGCACTCTTCACTAAGATACAAACTTGGCATCAAATATAGCAGGGTGCAATGAAATAGAGAATATATCAGTTTTTACCGATATATCAACCCTAAAATCCGTAAACATACATAAAGTTATGAACAAAATAATTTGAGAAGTTTCTAACATTGTTATCATCTTTTGTACAATATAAATCAGCAATGGTTGTCTCAGTAGAATTTACTTTAAATACTTTTATGTTTTTTGTTGTTGAATTGATATAATTTCATGTGAAAATAGCATCAGCAATCCCAGCTCATCTTTCTTGATTTTCAACACATTGCATTTGTTTTAATGTGACAGGATCACTGCCAGATATATTGGCGAGATATGAAACATGATTATCATATTTAGCAGTGAGGATCATCCCTTCTGAGCCTAGACTTGTATTAATGTCCCTATCATGTATGAGTGTACAGACTTGATTTCCGTACAGAAGATGGCTGCGTTAATTGTTCTATTACGCTTGTTTGAGAGGAAGATAGTGTTTGGTGGTTACATGGCATGTTTCCCCCAGAACTTTCCACAGTTGTGTTGTTTGTTGAGACTATATGTAGTTCTTTATTCACGTAAACTTACTAGCTTCTTCTTGTTTTTTACACATCAAATTAAATATATATTGATGACCGCATGGATTTTGTAAGCATATATGCACATTTTGTAGGAAATATTTAGTTTTTATCAACACACGGAAGGTAATCGGCAACAGGACTACCTACACAGTTTTTCGTGCTGTCCCACAGAAGATGCAACACGTAGCATGGCTCGAACATCCTACCTAGTCACGGTATACTGACACTTCATCACAAGACCAATCATTTGATTACGGATTCTAAATGCCAGACCGCTGCTAAAATCCAATCTGGTAAATCTTAGGTACCACCAGCCTGGGATTGGAACACCTGCATTTCTGGTTACACTTTAACTATTGTGTCAGAGTTGGTATCGGTTGCGCAACAGTTATAACAGACAAAAACACATCAAATTACACAGACCAAAGATTGAGCAAAAAAAACTTTTGCGTATCTGCGTTAACAGATTAAGAAGTTTAGAAGTCAATTAGGTTGGTAAGTTTTACCTGCGAATGTAAATATCAAATTTCAACTTGATGAGATCGTAAGAGTTTCATCGACATAACAAATCGTTCCTGGGTTACATTAGTTCGGCCGCCCAAGTAAGAAATTCCAAAAACCTAACTATTTCTAATAACATGTGATATACTCCCCCTTCCATTTAAAAAAATAAGTAAATCGGAGTATTCTTCGCTCATAAATGAATAAACATGGTGTTTTGTTATTAAAGTTTACTGATGTCTTTATTTGATTTCACAAAAAGATATAAACACTGGCAGAGTTAGTGCTAGTGTGTAAGTTTCGATGGTGACTATATGCTATTTGTAAATAGATTTATTTATTTCTAAAAAAAAATAAACCATTGTCTTCTTATTTAACATAGTTTTATTTTCGTATAAGCTTCACGTTTTGTTGTTCAATATTTTCAATGAATTATCTTGTCATACTATCATATGGAGTACTGCATTTATCGTTTTTGTCCGATCATATAAAATGACGCCGGTTGTAACAATGCTAAACATTAAAACTCCTCAATACCAGAAGTCAAAAGAATAAGGTTCTTTTTTGTTTGGTTCCCAAAAGTGATGAGTTTTGATATATTTTATATAACCTTTCGATGGTGACTATATGCTATTTGTAAATAGCTTTATTTATTTCTTAAAAATAAACCATAGTCTTTTTGTTCATTATATTTATATTTTCGCACAAGGTTTACGTTTTTTTGTTCGGTATCTTCAATAAATTATCTAGTAATACTATCATATGAAGTACTGCATTTGTCGTTTTTGTCCGATCATATAAAATGACGCCGGTTGTGACAATGCTAAACATTAAAACTTCTCAATACCAGAAGTCAAAAGAATCAGGTTCATTTTTGTTTGGTTGAATGGCTAATTCAATATAAATATTGTATTTGAAATATAGAATAAACAGATTTGAGCGGCTCAACATAGTAATTTTGTTTTTTATACACAAACGGGGCTGATATTGAAAAAGAGGAAACGTCTATTCATTAATTGTATAAACAAAAAGCACCATTGAGGAAGATCTTTGATTTTGAATGCAAAATCATGAGGAAATACGTGGTTAATTTTACCAAAGTTAAGTCTTACCGTGTTTTTTTTCTCTTTTAGGCGTTTGTAAGTTCAAAAACCCCAATAAAAGTATGAACAGTTGCAATGACCTGCATTGCCATCATTTATCAAAGTAAGCCTTCAATTTATGTGGTCACATTTTTGTTAAAGTTTGATCGAAATTTACATATATCTAAATCATTAATATGCTTAAATTATTTAATGTCTGGATTGTTTTGGCTGTGTAATGGTATCTTTAGAGATGTTTATTCAAATATCGTAGATTCTTGTATGAAGAAATTATACAATCACGTTGCTTGCCAGATAAGATTTACTCTCTTTTCTGGGCGTTGTTCTACCGTTATCTTTGATCTAATATCACGTGATCTCACGTAATAATGGTGTTTACCTTGAATGTATTAGCTCTTTAGCACGTTTACGCAATGATATAGATTCGTTTCAGACTCCAGAACTTGTATAAACACTTTTTAAGCACGATCACAATTATTTCACTGAATTTGCATATTTCCTTAGGTTTACCTGATGTAGCATAACTTTCACGTTTGAAGGAACGAGAAAATATAAAATATTTTTATTGCCACACAAGAAAAAGAAAAACTAGACAGAAAAATGAATAAATAAGCAAAAAGAAAATATCGTATTGCTGTTTGATAAATATAAATGATATACTAGGACAACGGTTCTAGAAAAAAACATTACATCGTATGTTGTCGTGTAATTTCTTTTCTGTCTTCACTTATTAAAATATGATAAAATATACCATGTTTTGTCGCGATCCTAATATATGTGTTTGAGATTTGGCCAGTATCTCATGTGTAACGCTTGTTTACAAATGTACACATCCTGAACAAACAGTTATGTAGATAAGACTACATGAGATTACCCGAGACTACATTGGACTTCACGAGACAGGTATTACATATTACTTTGTATTTAATCAGTTGAGTTGATACAATAGAAAGTATAATAAGGGCATGAGTAGATACAAAATTCATGATCGGCAAGAGTTTTTCTTCCACCTGTATATACTTGTGTTAGGCCTGATCACCTTCTGACCTTCGCCTGACCTACTCCTGACCACCTCCTGGCCACCTCCTGGCCACCTTCTGACTACCTCCTGACCACCTCCTAAACACCTTGCACACATAAGCATATACTTTTTACATGATTAATGACATTGACTACCTTAGAGATGGTAGCTTAAGAGCCCCCTATTGTATTACACTGTAAGTAGTACATTACAAATTTGATACAGCGCTGTGGTATACTGGTCAGCTTATTTAACTCAAGTTCTGTTAGGCGCGGGTTCGAATCCCTGAGGTGCCGAGACATTATTCACACATATTGTCGAAAGGTTGGAGGTGATGTTCAACGTAACAAAACTGTCTATATCAAATTTGGTCTCATTCTGAAGATAAATAAAAAAGTTAGGTAGTAAAGCTCTAAGTGACCAAGTCAGGAATACTTTTCGTATTGGTAGAAAGTTTCTGATTTGAACATAAAAAATTAAGGATAGCGTGTTTTTTAAATTGGCTATCAGTTATAATTGTTTATGCCATTATACAATATTATGTTGGGCTGTTTATTACGGACAAAATGACATAAAAAAAATTAGTGAAATTATGGGCCAGAAACAAAATATATATACGAAAATGTTAGGACCAACCGACATATTTTTTTGGTCTAGAAAAATCGAATTGAGACTTTTATGATATTTTCTGACGTCTCTTGATCATATCAAACAAAACAAAATCAAGATGAACAGTTATCTCGAGATATATACGATAAGTTAAAAAGAATCTAGAGTGAAACAATTATGATCATTTTGTTTGTACTTACATTTTAAGATTCCTTTTGGTTAGACGTTTTGTGCACTTATAATATTCCTTTAAGGAGAGAGACTGGTATAAAAGTTGTTAGTCAATATTTGTATATCCAAAATAGTGGCAATGTATATGATCTTTTATTATATTTGATAAATCCCTTTCTAAGGTTGACAAAGTTGTCTAAAAACATAGATTTAGTTTGATTTGTTGGTCCAAAATTGACTAAAATTTGGCGTCAGCTTCATATAAATATCTGACCTTTAATGACACCTTGAAATGTTCGAGGGAACATAAGTTGAAAAAATAATAGTTAAAGTTACTATAAAAGCACATAAATCCTTTGCTCTGTCAATTTGTATTATAATTAAGAAGTAGAAACCAAGTTACTTATGCATTTAGTGAGTAATAAATGCCAGAAAAGGTACGTAAATTACATGATAATACATAGTAGAATACAAGCAGAAAACATTACGATCTCTCACTTGAATGCATGCTTTGAGAGTCATAAGACTCCGTCATTCCTATCCTCTAATGCAACTAATTTATCGTAAGTTGAATTTCGAAAGAATGCTGTTTTTTACTGACTATGGTGACTATGTGCTATGTGTTATATATATATATATCTTAAAAGCAAACCAAGACAAGAGGGAGTCAGTATAAATACCATTATAATGTTAATCATAGTCCGTATAATAATTTTGCCATGGAGGGAATGTCTTTAATGATGATAATGATCATGATAGTGATATTCCTGAAGATATAAGAATCTGGGGTTGGGAAAGTATGCATCGTTTTTAGCTGAAATAGATACCTCAGATATAAAACCAGACGTAGGCATACACAGGCATTCACAAAATTAACACTTGAAAGCAAAAAAGAGAAGAGGAAAAAGAAAAATCGTCATCTACATAATATGATTCAAAATATGTTTGTTTATTTGTGTGTGTGTATGCAATACGATTAAAGCCATCGATTTGAAACTTTCGCAAAACATTGGTAGATATTACCAGATGTGTGGTAAAGCTTTTAGTGAAAATCGGTCGACTGTAAGAGAATTTATTAGCTTTTTAGTTTTTGGTGCGTATTTTAATGAGAAAATATTGAACAAAGATGGCATGAAACTAAATATGGAAACATTTGCATCTTCTTCCTGTCGCACATGATATACGCAAGTCAGCGTAATGAACACAAATCTCTATTTCCGTATTAAGAGAAATGGAAACAAAAGCTGAAACCAAAAGTGAATTCTAAACGATGTGTTTCAAAATATGATTTAAAAATAGGGGTGGTGGCATATTTGCGCAAGGTAGAGAAAGAGAGAGAAAGAGGTCTATAGGATGGTTGAAAAGTCAGCCAAATTCGTGTTTCTTTCTTTTTGTATCCTTCCCGGGCAAGACCGGGTACAATATTTTGTAATTACTGACGTAAGGGCAACAATTTATTTGAGATTGTGTAAACGTAGGTAACGCCAGGTAAACCCGCTAGTTAAACATAGTTTTTATTGTTTTAACTGATATTTAACAAGCTAAATATAAGCAAAAAAATGTCTTTGCAATAGAAAAACAGATACACTCTAATTACCACATTTAGTAAAGTCATATGATTAAAATATTAAACAAAACGGGAAAATAAGGCAAATGAGGACTAGAATGTATTGAGCATATTAATGGAAATTTTAGCTTTTATAAAATAGGATGCAGCTTCCTATTTTAACCTACTGATTTGATGTTTGGGGGGCTGATAGAAATATCAACTAATATCTTATATTTTTTCGCCCTGGGTCAATCTTAATAATGAGTCTTTAAGGCTGGTCATAAGGACGTTGATCATAGTCGACCTGATGGTTTATTATAATGATAATTGAAAGCATTATTCATCTCCATGTCGCACTTGATGAGGGTTGTTCTCATTGCATAAATAACACTCTTGTTTACATTTTTTTGTCAACTCTTCTAAGTCAATTTTGCCACTATTAATGTAAATGAGCAAACGTGAAATTTCCGGATAATATGTTTGATATTTTACTAAGAAAGAAAAAAAATTCAGGATAATAGTTTTGTTACATAGCAAACAATATCTATTTTCCTAGTAATTTGTTTTGTGTATGACCTACTACATATATGGTGTGAGTGATATCTTTATACTGAATTGTATGCTTGCTTGGTTGACTGCTTGCGTGACGATTAGCTACAAAGTATCTGGTTGTATTTTGCTGTAATTTAAACAGAGGCTAACAAACATACCATAGATGGGGGTGGTTCTTATACAATTCATGAAAATGCAAACATTTTAGATTTAATGAAGCAATTACGATTGTTTCCTATATTCTGGCTAATTGAAGTTTAATATAAGTTACAGGTTTTCAAACAACTAAAACCTTATCGAAAAGCTCACAATGTTGAGTTTAGAAGATCGAAGAAGAAGAAGAAGTTATTTGTATGTGAACTAGCGAGGCGATCTAAATAAAAAGCTATGTGTAAAACAGCAACAATTGCAATCAAGTAAAATATAAGAACTAAAAAGTTAAAACTAATAATAATAATTCGGCGAATATTTCAATTATTGATATGATCCTTCCGCAATCAAAGTTAAACTAGTCACCATCTTAATGGACCTTACATTAACAAACTGTCAGTAAGTTATAATTGTATACAATTTTTCAGGAGATTACTTGAGTTAAAGTATATTTTGGTTATATTATAACAAATCTAAAACTGATTAAATAAAATCGGAGAGTAGGTATAATGCAAGTTAAATTAAATAAATTGATCAACCTCAGGAACGTTGCTCATTCACTTTATCTGTTTGTTAACCAGACCTCATTTTTTTTTAATTTAACACTGACTATGATCTCTACTTTTCTTCGTTTCACGCGTACTAATTCAAAAAAATAATATATATAAATACAGAGAACAAAATTAAGTTTATTACACGTTAGAATACTTTTATTTCACTTCGATCAGCTATGCCCTTTATGTTCAGAACGTATTTTTTGCTTTTCGCCACGTGATAATATGAACTTGAAAATGCATACACATTATTTGTAGAAGGTATTTTGGAATACTTAGAGATACCACTGACAAAACAAGTTTATTTTCACAATTGTTTGGTAATTGAAATCAAGCCAGAATATCAAACGCATAGTGTGCAGTAAAATCGCAATTTTTTAACTTTACCAAAGTAATACTAGGAACAAGGTTATGATACTCAAACACATCGCAAAATAAGGAAGACGATAATACATTATATTTAGAGTATCATTGTTTAGCTTAAACAAAATAATTTACGGACTGTATAGAAAACTATTGATTAGATTAAAGTAAAGTGTGAATTAAATTTCAAACAACTTATTCTATATGTTGGAGATATGTTTGAAATACACTTCAATTTCATACATAAATAAATGTTCTCACGGC
>JAUUEB010368207.1:0-12363 GCA_032362205.1 Clione limacina
CCATCAGTAGCGGGAGTAACCAAGTCGGTACTCCATACTCAATACTCCCGCTACTACTCGAGTATTGCCGAACTCTGATAGTTACAAGTATGGAGCTATTAATACGGGCCTTGACATCAACGTGCCGTATTCATGTTAACACAAAATAGAATGAGCGCAGGACAGAGCCTCATGTGAATTGTTGCGTATTGACTTACAGACGATAAACAGTCGTGCTCGTGAAATTAAGGATTTACCATAAGGACAGAAATACATATACGCACAATAATCTTGTTCGCTGCGCAACGCTTTAGCGACACTCATGTGTTTGGATACCAAAAAAATGGACCTGTTAAGTTGTCACTTCGAGTCACTTAAGTATAAAAATGAAACAATTTTAATAACAGATATTAACTATTGAAACTGAGACGCAGTTTTACAAAAAGCAAATTTAGTACATATTTAAGTAAAGATTAATATATACCTACCTTTCTTGGGTCAAACCACATCCCATCTTCCTCGACAGTGCAGTTTTCGGGTATTTTGCGGTGTATAACATGTTCGTCGTGAAAAAAATAGTCCCTCCCTCCTGATAGATAGGTCAGAAAACTGAAACTTCTAATGAAAGAAATTGATTCAAATACTCAATGGAACTCAACAGGTTAACAATTGATACTACATATTTCATTATATCAAAACAGTAGGCATGTAAACAAACAGGCTAGAGGCATGTTTGATGTGTTCACACGTACACGGGGCGTATCTAAACACATTAAGTTTGTATGTACTTTATGTACAGCAAATGACAAGGCAATACAATATTTTTTTTAAATTAACAAAAGAATATCTTAATCAAATGAAATAAGAGAGTCACAGATGCAATGGTTCAGTCGACATCATGAACTTGTTCTGTAAGGCAACCAGGCCAAATGCAAGAGTCTATAATAAGAAATGTGTTACCCGCCATACCACCGAGGCGAGCAAAGAGCACCAACATACTGTATCCTTTTCTTCATCTCCTCTGCAAGCCACAATTCTCCTGTATCTTTTAATCAAATCACACAAAAAACAAGTTAATAATGTTAAAATGACAATACAAGAAGATTGCCTCTCTGCTATGACCAAGTAATCATTATGTTAACATAAGCGACTACGTCTAAAATGTGTGTAATTTTCAATTACTGATACCGCTAAGCTGTAATCTATAACAAATAAGATAAAAAGTGAATACTTCCTGGCTAGGTTCTATACCAAATTTATAGCACACGAGTTCGATATCGATGAATGAATATTAATCAAGTTTTAACGAGATTGATATTCATCCATCGATATCCGACGAATATGCCATAAATTTGGTATATAAGCTCAGCCAGGAAGTATTCATTTTATTCCACGTGGCTTATTTCATAAAGATTTGGTTATTCTTCAAAACATAAAAACCTACGTTATATAAATTATATGCAAAATAAAAAACACAAAAGTACGACTGTATCTATTTCTATGAACCACCCACGTGGTGAAGAATCGATACTCACAAAACTCGCCACCCCACGCTGTCCAAAGCCGCGGCACAGTCTTTGTTTACTAGTGTTTTCTGTAGTAGACAAACTGTGTTATTGTTTTTTTCTCTTATGATCATACGGGATGTAGAATAAATCACTTTTCTTACATTCTGAATAACTAAGGTGAACGGTTTCAAATACATTGATCGATTGTTAATTTTCATAGGAAAGTTTCTTACTATCTTGTTCAACCTCAGTTGTCGAGAACAATTTAAACAACCTTTTAAGTAAGTATGTACAATTGTTCGAGAGAATCTACTTATTGTATTGGAAAAGATATTCTAAAATAATCAAAGTGTACTCACGGACACGTCCGCGGCACATCCAAATCAATGTTACACAGCATACAATGAGGGTTGTGGAACACAATATTGTTGTACTTGATGTATTGTCTGTAAAAAATGAATCGAAAATCAAAGATAAATACTCCAAGTTCATGAAAACATTTCTTCAAATAATATTTTACATTTTTAAAATCTTGTTTTCATAGTTACGGACTTATAAGTATTAAATATAAGAACATTATGTATCTGTACATGTTCTTAAAGGAAATGTAATATTCTGACTGGGCAATTTTCATGACTGACCATTTGAAGTGCACTTAATTACTCTAGATATCCTATTAGAAAATCCCCAACATTTTCTGAACATTATCAGAATACTCTTGGTGATTTAAGTCATCCCGGCACATAATTTTTCCAGATAATTGAGATTAAAAATGAAACCTTAGGAGAGAAGAGAAAAAGTCAAATTTTAATCAGAATAGGAGTCTGTTTTTGCCAAATATATGCAGATAAGTAGTCGGATGACTACAGGTGATTATTTGAAATAAAATGAGGAATCTTTAATACCAACAAAGACAAAAACAATTGTTGTACCTAAATTGAAACGGATGAATATCTCGAATAAGAACTAGTACGTCGAGGCAAACATAAAGGCTTGAAACATAGAGAGCTAAATACGATGAATATTTGAAAAAGCCTCAATCTTCAGCAGCTCTATGACCAAATCACATTAAGATTAGACAATTATTTAATTATTTTTCAATTCAGTCTCATAGGTGGATAATAAGGTATCAATTTTGCCCTTTACCTTAAGGAGCCCAAGTATTTTTCATCGAATCAACACTTGTCAAATTATCGATTGGAATCACTTAAAAGTACACTTACAGGGTTGTTGTCCCTGAATACTCACCAAATATATTTGTATGCGTTATAGTCCAGCCGGAAATTGTGTAAATTTTGTTATTTTGTGTCAACAAAATGAGAAAATATTGTATTTTTGAGTTATGTCTGTTTTCAAAGTATATGATTTCGAAAATATAATCATTACGTACGTTTTCTCTGGTAATTTAAAGTACACGAACAATGATAATTGAATTATTTTAGCATATGAGTACATTCTTTTGAATCTTTTTTTAATATCAGGATAGTAAAAGACTTCAACCCGTACTTAATAATTAGCTTTAATAATTTGCGAAGCCTTGCTTTTGTTATTTTTTTAACCTAAGAGGAAATAAATTTGATACTTTGCTTCATTGTAGTTGACTATGACTTTGCAAATAGTTTGTCAAAATGATAGTTATATAACAGCAAGACTAACTACTGGTTCAAATATTAGATTTAGGTATTTTAGGAATCAGTTAACATGTAAGATTTTACCTGTATGTTCCACAGTGAAAGGCTAGATCAGTTCCAACTGTTCTACTGGTAGGTGAATAAGCGTTTTGACATTCACTGATAATTGTTTCTTTTCCTGTCAGTGGCAAATGGCACGTTCGAACTTTGCTGTTGAGAAATTCAAATTCCTCCTTACAGTTTGCCCTAGTCATGGAGAACTTCAATAAGTCCCAAGTGTTTTCGTTACACTCTACAGAAACAGTTTCCAGGAATTCAAAACGTTTAACGCCATTCATAATTGCACATGCATAATTGCAATATATTACTTCGGCTTCTGAAATAACAGCGGAAAAACAAGATTTCGATGAGGAACAGATTTGAGCCCAAAAGTTTTGAAATATGTCCACTTTTTTATCCTTGTTAGTAAAGTCATAAATCTGAAATCGGTTGTGAGCAATATATATCATAAGTAATAGATCTCCCGATTGATAATCTGTACAACGATATTCTAAGTTTGGAAATTGTTGACTGAATGTATTGTGATCATCTGATGATATTGTATCACAACAGTCACAACAATCACCAAATATGTGACACTTTGCATCACAACGACAACGTTCACATTTTGTCTTGTCTTTTAAACACGTTTCGGTATAAGATGGAAATGTTTTTGAAATAAATTTATGGCTTTTATTTGTGTATTGGCAATCAGTTTGACAAAAATATTCAAGCATATCAAATGTAATCCCAGAGTCGTCATCGACTAACGGTTTCGTTGAGTTGATCGTTCCATCATGTTCAATTTCAATTGATGTGATATTTAACGTGTAAGCCTCATCGTACTGTACTTGGGTATCAGCAAATAGGGAATCAGATGAGGCTGATATCAGGAAATTTAATGTAGATACAACAGAGATGATCCAGATGAGTCGCTTACTTGACATTCTGGCCATTGTTCAATGAAACCTGGAAATAAAGCGAAATATATGTAGGTTGCACGTGGAGTCTCGATTTCTGAATACATGAATCTTTAAAAAAAACTTTCAAATGAATGATTTGTTCTTTCAAGTTTAACATATTTGACAAAAAGGCAAGTATTTTATTCAATATTCTTAAAATGTGAGAGATATACATTCAATGTCAAAATGTGAGAAATATGAGAGGCTGGATTCTAAAATAATAGTTCACAAACACCCTTTAATAAAGCAGAGTATCACTGTTTCTTTTAAATCCCTTTTTTGATTTTCCCCTACTTGTTACAATATCATTCACATAAACAAAACATCCTGCATCGAATGACGCCCAAGTTGAAACTGAAATGCAAATGCTCCAGATGAAAGCTTTCACACAAGGGAGTTTGGCGTACAAGCAATTTTAGAGAGCAGTCAATAGATTATACAATCGAATGCTCCTGGAGAATAGCCTGTGGTCACTTGTATCAACATTTGTCAAAGAGATGACACAAAATAAACTTCTACGAGAAGCAAAATCATATTGAATGGTATTCTTAAGAAATGGAATGAAAATATTGAAATAATATGGATATTGTCAAATTCGTGACATGAAACAATGTTGTCAGTGTAAGGTTACACAACTAATTGAACACTTTGCGAAATATATTTTCGTTACTGTACAAGCTTGATTATTATTGACAAATAATATCTCAAATAAGATAAATCAAGTATTGATATTGACAGACACTCGTCACTTGTTTCAATTTAATCATAAATATTGTCTAAAGAATTTGCATTTCGATAGGTATATCATTTTCATTATCATATTGCCAATTTGCTTTCTTCTTCTAATGTTTTTTTCCGTGAATTACCCGAAACCGAGTATTTACTGCTCGTGGAGGGTATAGTGACGTTGCTCGTTTGTCTATCTGTATGTCTGTCTGTCTGTCTGTGGTCACGATAATTCAATAAAGATACAACTGATTGGCTTCAAATCGTGTACGATGTTGTAATTTAACCCGATGAAGATGCCTATTTAATCCCAGCAATATCTGTTAACAATTGACAGAGTTATGGAATTAAAACTAATTGCCAAGGAATAGTAGAGATAAACTCGATTGGCAGCTTTCTTCTTCTTTCCGCGCGCGGGCATTCAATATCGCTAGTGCGCAATTTTATCGTGCAAGACAGTGCGCCGCACAACACACGATCCTTAATGAATCGTTTAAAGCGTACTATTGATTGCAATCCAAGCAGGAATTTAACTTTCTCAATCTTTTTCAATTAACATTTTATTAAAGTTATATTTTTAAGTAATGCTGACATGGTACAATAAGGAAATGTTTTTTTTTATTATTTTACTCGGTTTCGGATTTTGTACTCAAAATGGGACTGAAAGCACTAAATAAGCACCTGGTTGTCTTCATAGAAACACGAAGGTGAGTCTATCTACTGGCTACCATATTCTACTAGTTTAAACTAACATACCTCAGAGTTACTCGATCTCAGTGTCTCGTCTATCGACAACACCTAGAAGAATGGTCAAGATGTAATTCCCAAAGTAACTGTTTACTTTGAAATGTAGCATGAACAAAATAGTGATCATCACAAGACCAGTACTAGCGCTGGGTTTTAATGTGGAAGTGGGCTATTCCTTTGCAAGAAGTGTGACACTTCGACTGAAACACAACTTAGAAACTGAATGTGAGATCCCCCCCCCCCCCCGAGGAGTCTCAAATTGAAGGCATCAGTCTTACAGAGGCATGGATATCAGAGTAGAAATGTGATACCCCATGGGTTTTGGAACGGCCACGTGGTTAGTGTTATCACGCACAAGCCACGTTCAAGACACGGAAGAACACCAGCAAGTTGCTCCGTTGGGGCCTTAGAGGCACTGCCCCACTTACATAAGTCTCACAAAGCTCCGCGAGACTCGTAAAAACTTGATCATATACTGTTTCGAAACACGACTCGAGGGAACAAGTTCAACTATGGGCTCAGAATTATAATGATTAAAGCAACATGAAGGCCAGCCATACGATACTACTTCTACACCTATACTGTTCCGAAACACGACTCAAGGGAACAAGTTCAACTATGGGCTCAGAATTATATTGATTAAAGCAACATGAATGCCAGCCATACGATACTACCAGGCGCGTAGTCAGGGGGGACATGGGGGAATGCCCCCCCCCCCATTTCGATCCAAAATGCTCTAGAATTGCAATATTTCTTTTTACTAATTTTCAAAGTTTTTGCCGCTTTGCGCCCTTTGTTCCCCGTTTGTGATACAAATTGACCTAAATTTGCACCATTTATAACTAGTGTCATAAATTTCGCCCGATTCGCGGCCATTGTTTTTATATTATCCAAAGTTGCCCCCCCCCCCATTTCAAAATCCTGGCTACGCGCCTGGATACTACTTCTACATGTAGTTCTTCTTAGTGTCACAGTTTTAAATATATTTTTTATAAGTTTTATCCAGTCTTATTATTGCTCCTTTCAGGTTATTTGACTTCTCTTAAATGTTCTGTTTGTTCGCTTTTTTGGTTTGACTTAATTATTTAATTGTACTGTTTTTTTCCTAAACCCTTATTTAGTTAATGTTGATTTAATAATCATTTTACATCCAGTTTAACTGGTAACTGTGGTTAATTTTGCATCGTTTGCTTTCCGTAGGTTTCGTATCATTGTTTGTTATATGTGTTTTGAATATGTAGAATTTTAAATAAAATTGTATAACGCATGCATCCGATTATACAATGAAGGAACCAATAGCAAAGAAACTAGCACAATAAAAAACGACACACCAGTCAACAGAAGCGTTTTTCGCTGAGTGCAAAACTTAGACCTGGACGGATAGCCTCCTGGTATTGGGACGAAAGGTCTATATCAATGGCGCAAAGCGCCTAGGTTTAACAGATTTTTTTTAAAGGGAGGATTAGCAAGAAGCTCTAATACCAATGGTGCGAAGCTCCTGAGTTTAAGTAATGATGATTACCTTCAAAAGGGTGGTGACAATTTGCTTTACGAAGACGCCTAAATACCGAAGGCGCAAAGGGCCTGTGTTTGTGCAGGGGATGGGGCTTTTTAAATTGAAGAACATCTATACATTAAAAACCTTAAGAGGAATTGGTTTTCGGATTCTTTCTTTTTCTACTTTTACTGTTGAGTTAATTCTTAGAGGAAGTCGGGTATCACCGACGTGAAGAGGTCACTGATCTACAATAGTTCATTGTAGTGGGGGTTATATCTCAAATCTACCTGCACTTTTCGAAAATGTCATGAGATTTTTTTTTGCGTCAATAAATACTATTTTGACATACTGTTTTGGTTTTATTCGATATTACAAGATACAAGAGACAAGATACAAGAGACAAGAGACAAGATACAAGATACAAGATTGTTTATTCATCCATAGAACATGGAAATTAAGAATCTGTTCCTCATAAGAATCATACAAAAACATTTACATATAAAAAGGCATGAAATTCAAAAAATTATCAAAATCATTACAAATTATTAAGGTACAACAGTGATAATTATAAACAGTTAACAAGTCACAAAACAAATTTCTATTATGTGCACGGCAGTTCTCAGTGACCCCAACCTTGACCCCCTTTAATTGATGCAACAATCACTTTGACAGCACTGTTTCATAACCAGTGCCTGACCGCCGATTTTTATTATGAAGGCGAATTACTGACGGTAGGAATGTGTCGAGATATCTGTTTGTTCTGGCTTTTGGAATTTTAAATCGCCCGCTTCGTATTATTTTTAGAACGTCAAAGTTATGACTTATAGGATGTGATGTCTCATAAAATACTATCTGTTTTCTTTTGAGTACGTCCGTCAAGTGGTAGGTTCAGGGTGTCTTGTTTCTTCCCAATTACACCGATCGCTTTCTTAATTATTTTGTCAAGTCTGTCTACGTCACGTTTCTTTATGTTTCCTCCCCAACATGTCAGGCCAAAGGTCAGGAAGCTACAGATAACGGATGAGTAAAACATTTGCAGAATATTTTGTCTGACATTGAACGAGACAGTTCATGCGGATATTGAGCCAACTGTCTTATAGTTATATGAGATGGCTATTAATCAACAAATATTATTTTTAAGCGGTTTAACCATTAAATTTAACAATAGTAATATATGCATGGCTATGAATCTACGATAATTGTTGTTGCAAACCATTTCATGACTAATTTTTTTTTAAATCTGAATCTAGGTGGGTATGAATCTCCAATAGTTGTCACCATTTATCTGACTAAATTATTGAAATACACTTATAGTTATATCGAGATGAATATGTATACTGAGGGGCAAAGGTTACGCGAAAAACTAGTCAAATGTGTAAATTTGTCAAAGCTAACCAAAGGCGACAGAAACATTTCGAACATCATCATCAATTGTAACTTATCTAAGATTTTATTTTACGACAAAAAAAATTACCATGAAAAATGCTGAGTCGGCATCTTTTGTAAAGTGGCATAAAAGGAAAAACACGGAATGCCAAATCACTAAGTCCACTTCATTTTTTTTTTAAATAATAGCGTATATTCATTCATGTCCGTACGGGGGTATACGCAAAACTTCAACATTATCAGAGTAAGGAAGAGGACGTGATTCAATATGGCGGACATTTCGCTATCTTTAGCTTTTTCGATTCAAATCCATCGAGTATTTCAAGAGTATGTCCCCATCTCTTCTTGTAATCGATTTTTGAATATCTTGACAAAATTTGACATTTTTATTTAAATTGTTATTTTGTAAAAATCAGACAATTTTGATTATCTCATCAGTTATCAAATTGATTTTTTTTAATGTAAGAGCTTAAACTTCAATAATGTTATTTTCATGTAATCCAAAAACGACACTTATCAACGGTATATTTATGTCTCCCACGAACGTAGTTTGTGTTCTCTTTTGTATATTTTCAAAAATGGCTGACTAAGCACTTCCAACAATCAAAGTTATTCTATTTTACCGGAATAATCAAATCTAAGGTAAGTCAAAATAAATGTCGTAGTTTGAAAACGTTTCTGTTGATTTTGGTGACTTATGGAGACAATTACAAACCTGTACAGTTTTTAGCGTAATTTGTGGCCCTCAGTAACTATTCCATACCTCATTATATGGCGACAATTACCAGTGAAATTAAAAGTGTTCATTTTTGTTAAGAAGTGAAAAGGCAAATTTGTTTTACCCATCAGTATGCTTCATCGCGTCACGTCTATATTATCTTGTTAAAACCTATCTAAATCGTCTTTTTTAAACATACATTCATATATATTCCAGCAGATGTGAATATGTTATCAGTGAATATATAAAACTAATCATTCCTCTATACTGTATCAGCGGGATACATGATACAGAAAATGTCGCCAGGTTATCATTTACATCAAACTATTGTCTTCAAGGAATTGGGGTCCACACAGACCACACAGGTGGACGCGGACATGAAATGTATGAACCAATGTTAAGAGTCGTTTTATGACTTCTCGGATATGCTTGATAAAATATCTAGTAACTGATATGCTTGAACCTTGTAGGAATCCCGTCTATCCTGGCGGAGACCACCCTTATGATGTCAAATTGTTAAATTCCTATTTTGAATGTCACTTGTTCGTCTATCCGCACTTTCAACAATTAAATAAATGTGAATCATGAATATTTTAGCTGATAAAAATCTGATTCCAATCATACAGAACGTTCTGATAATTTTAGTTTTATTTCGTTGTATGTTATCTACAGCTAAAAGTTTTGCATCGCATTTTATAAGCAGAAAGGGGTGATTGACTAACCTTTAGTTATACCGTTAAACGGTTCCGGTTTCAAAGCCGATGCTCCCTGATAAAAAACATGTGGTCTTCAATGATTTCGCTGGGAAAGCTCATCTGCTTCCTTAACAACCGTCGCTCTTTCGTAGTTATTTCTTTAACTTGGTTTAGTTCAAAGGAAACAAATCATAAGATATACTGGTAGTGAATGGCTGGTGGTCACGTGTCAACAAAGGAGTGCATCATTGAAGAATGGACTTAATTACAAACATTGCAATGCTTTTTTTTTATACAAACAAAAACAACACTAAGAGACTATCATAAGGCACCAGGCGCGTAGCCAGGATTTTGAAATGGGGGGACAACCTCGGATATAATCAAAGCAATGGCCACCAACTTTTTGAGATTGGTTTACAATTATGCAAATTTAGAGCATTTTGGATCTCAAATGGGGGGCTTCCCCCCATGTACCCTCTGGCTACGCGCCTGAAAGGCACCATAATGACAGAATACAATAGAATGCGTTTAGTAGCAGTGAGCACTTGAAAGCAATATCCGGATGTGGATTTATAATCTTTATTTCGGACATTTATCGTGCTCTCTTTTCTAATGCAGCACGCTAACAGTCCACGGAAACAATGTGTGTTAAACAATGACATTGTATCCCAGAAATTGGCTGCATACAATTTTATAGATGCAACGCCGGGTTAAATCAGAAGTAAATATTTGCGTCATCGATCAGTTGATTTGGTAGCTATATTTGACTATTGCACTATAACTTACTTGCCTATCATATTCTCTCTGCTTGAATTACAGGGACATGAGTTCGAATCCCATCAGAATCGCAAATTGTTCAAGACCTCATTGTGATTGAAGCGTTGTGTCTATTTTCTTTATCATGCTTATCCATCCTCCCGAGCAGGCACGTAGCCAGGGGGCATGGGAGAATGTCCTCTCCCATTTGAGCCCAAAATGCTCTTAATTCGCACCATTTTAAACTATTTAAAAAAAATTCGACCGCTTCGACCATTGATTTGACACAAACCAAATGTGCCCCATCTTTTTCAAATACCTGACTACGCTCCTAAGCCCGAGTTGTAAATAATATCACAATGGATACATTCCCAGTTCCTAGTGTACAAATTAATATGTTCAAATTACAATCACAGACAGAAAGCTTATCACAGACACATCTAGATTGTCCTCCCAACATCTGCTATGTAATTCTATGTAATTCTATGTAATTCGTGTGTCACCCGTTGGAATTGAATGTAAATCGCATAGCTTTACCTGGTTAACAGCTGCATGTAAAGGCGACAACAACCGATTGGTTTGACCAAAATCAAAGCGTTATCTAAGGCTCACAAAAACTGTGTGTAGAACATAAGAAAACCTTTTACTCGGTCAGATTTGTCACATCGTAATGAGGCCATTTGTGATCGGTTAATCGGAAGTTAATCTGATTTAATGTAACGGAATAGGAAATGAGTTGAATGAGATAAAGAAAAGAGAAGAATTGAAATCACGGGAAATCCCGATTTAGGGAGGTTTAGAATGAAATGTAATGGTATAGTGAAATGTTCGTATTTATATCAGACAGCAAGGAGAGATACATCAAGTTGGGGGTAGAAAATAGAAATATTTATAGAAAAGGACGGTGACTCACTTTCTTCAACTTTTCCGGTGTAATTTTTTACATAAATGAAGCATTTAAAATACTTTATTTTATAAACTTTGTTTCAATCTGATCCTCGGTCTAATGGTGTAATGGGTAGAAAAGATAATATCAAACGATCGTGGGTTAGAATCCTGCTCGGAGCAAGTTTCACTTTTTTAAACTGTAAAATATTTTCTTATAAAGCCGATCACACACGATCAGTTTTTGTCGGTTGTTTCTCTCAGGTTTTAAAATCATGTTCAGTATCTACAGAAAACCTACGGACAGTTGACCGTGTGTAGGCAAATATCACATAGAACTTTGCCCTCAAAAACTTTGTAAGTCCTAGGACTTGGGCGGAGGGAGGTAGAAATAAATGCACATAATTTGTCGATATTTTGATGATGAAATCGAAGTTTGTGTAAATTTTTACCATGCATTTATGGTTGTTTAGCTACAACTTGCTGTGTTGCATACCTAATACCAGGGGCGTATCTCGGGAGGACATGTTGCAATGCCACCCCCTCCCAATATGAGAGAAAACATGAAGGAAATGCCCTTTATCATACCGTGTGGGTGACGGGGAAAAGACAGTACCTTAGAAACGGACAGTTCACATACTATGCGTTAACTTGTTCTCTTATTTGACCCCCCCCCCCCCAACCTATTCATAATTTCTGCCCATTTTTACTATTTAAAAGCCATCCCGTCATATCAGGGGACTTCCTCCTCTTTTTCAACTGAAAGAAATATATGTGAACGTTCCCAGAACAAAAGAATCACTAGAACTAGCTTAAAACATAAACACATATGT
>JAUUEB010368318.1:0-12362 GCA_032362205.1 Clione limacina
CCCCGCATAAATATATAAAAAGGACAAAATAAAATAAAAGTATTAGTTGAATCCTGCTAGTATGTATAACAAAAATTAAAATATAAGTCGCAACGTTTTCTCTTCAAACAAACATGTCACTTGTATCTTATTGAAAGGATGACTATTATTAGACCTCTAGCACCATGACAAATCAGACTGATTATTATGTGTCACCTCTGAGAGAAGGAGTATACTTCCTTCTCTCCAGTCACATTTAACGACGATATACGTCATCATTTGTAATTATTACAACGTTTTTAGCCCTATTGTTGAAATTGTTTCAAGTTAATAAAAGTGCCTGGTCTATAATATACTTTATTAAGATATTTTGGTAGTCTTCAATCTAGAACATTCATTCATCACGCTATTGTATATTTAGAGCAATGTAGACTAAATGACGTATCTAGCCGTTATTGACCCAGAGTCGTCTGTCTGTTCACTTCGATAAGTTCCATCCTACAGTCCAATAGTTGTCTGTTATTTGCTCGGAATATTAGTTCACAGTTCACAGCTTTAAAAAAAACGATTCATGTAATAATTTAAGACGGGAGAGGGTTGTGAGGGATATTGAATCTATATACGTAAACTTGATCAGACGGAAGTGAGTCATCGACATCCAACATTTAGTTGGCTTCAGATATAATAACTAATATGGTAACAAAGTGACGTTATAATCGGAGAGCTTAATGTATGACACAATTTCCCGTAGGAATTATATGAAGGCAAGGCGTTGCCGCCATGTGGAGATGTAAATAACAAGGGAAATCATAGGTGGCAGTCTGACACACTGTTGAGTTTTTATTTGCATATATATTGGAAAGAGCAAAATCAGAATTATTATCAGTATTATGAAATAAACTATTGACTGTCCGAAATTATAGCTAAGTGAGACATCTACACCATTTTGAGGTGCAACAATCTCTGTTCCATGGTCAATTATTTATTTCAAAGTTATTTGAATATCATTGTCAAAACGAGGTTATTACATATCCTAAAGATAAAGCTCCACATAAATATATCCTTAACTGTTCTTTTGATCAAAGGATAAAAGCTGTCACAAAAATTATATTTTTTTAATTTGGAAGACTGTTGATGTTTTCTTGGTCATTGGAAAAAAAATACTATCGCTTAATTTATAAACGTTTGGTGTGTCATACAAAAACAAGGAGACTTGGTCGCTTAGCAATTTAAAAGACTAAAGGTTGCTATTTCAAAGATTTTAGATACGTAATTTCTGATAGTATGCAGCTTATGGCGTAATACTTCATTATTTTTTCTTATAGCGACCGTGTTTGATTTATGAACAGGATCAGATAGTCACCAAAGATTGTATTGTTTTCTACAACCTCCCGTAGATATCAAAGCAGGGTGGTAACCCCTCTCATGAAAATCCTACAGGATTACTCATTACTCCTGGACTCTTATTGATTTCATCTTATCACCACACTGGCATAACTCTTAGTAACCCACGTGACATAACGATATGATAGTTGAGTCAGTACTCTCAAATATAAAGAGGGGGCGGGGGGTATTAGGCTTTGTGTAACGTCTCCTCCTTGCATACAAGAGGGCCCGAGTTTGAACTTTAGTACAACATGTTTTGCTACTTTGCAAACTTCCTAAACTATTATTGTTGTCTTCCTTTTGAAACTCAGGAAAATGTTACATTTTTAAGCAAATCCTTTTATGAAGCAGCCCAGAATGTGTAAAATTTTGTGTCCGTCTCATTTAATCAGGCAGGTATGGGCTACCGGCTGCCGTAATATAAATCATTGTCATACAACCTATAACATAATATCATGGTATTTGTAGGAGTGTCAGCTTCCGTTAAGTTACTATATATTCATTTTCCGCAAAACCTTGAACTACATAAAGTTTTCTGATCTTTTTCTGTTGTCTTCATAATGTCCTTTCCACTTATTTTATTTGCTCATGAGAAACATTACCTCAAAAATTGTGTCCATATTATTAATTGTCGAAAGAATAAATATAATCAAAACACCATAGGTGCAACACATGTGTTCTATGTAAAAGTAATCTCTTGGAGTGAGTGTCTAGGGGGATTTAATGCCCTTGATATGTCTATGGCATAAAAAACTGCAATAATCAATCACTCACTCAGCATGAGTTGTTCAAAGCCCATTTGCACTAGATCAAGCGAATTGGATTCTCAATCGCTACTTCAGCAATAAAACGGCGCTTCTTCTTGCGACTACAGGGCAAGGGAAGTAACTGTATAAATACAATCTGTTTCTTCGCTGTGAAATTGATGCTTTTCGAACCTGTTCTCCTGTTTCATTTAGATTAAGGGTTGTGGACCATGGCTGTTCTAATCTTCTACTTTTTATTTTTATCATGTTGTCACTTTTTAAAGTTTATGTTCAGTTACGCAAAATCAATATGGAATTTGATTATCTTTTCTGAAAGGGACCAACATTTTTCGTTTTTACTGTACCCTATTTAATAAAGAATGATTGACATACATGAAAAGAGTTATTTTTTTAATCAACCAAGAACATACGCAATATCTGATTGCTATTCTTTTGAGAATTATTTTGCTTATTTTAAGTGAATTGTGTAGCGTTTACCATATAAATTGGGTGTTAAGGAAGTTTGAAAGAAGGGTCTGTTGATAAATATACAGAAATAGTATACATGAGGAATAGGATTAATAAATGGACCATTTTAAGTTATCTAAGAAGTTTCTGTGGAATGTATGATTGCGTGTTCATGAAAAACACAGACAGACAGGCAGACATACAGAGAAGAAAATAGATAACGAGAGATAAGGACCGATAGCAGGAAAATGATATATAGTATGATAGAAAGAAAGAAAGAAAGAAAGAAAGAAAGAAAAAAAAGAAAGAAAGAAAGGGGGTTATCATGATGAGTGAGAGAGTGGATAATGAGAAGGAAAGAGACGCTCAGGCAAAAATAAAATGAGAGAGAGAGGCAGAGGGTCAGACGGACAGAAAGAAATATAATGGTCCACATTTCCAAAGAAAGGAAGGGCGTGAAAGAGATATTTTAAAGAAGCGATTCTTTTATTGTTGAGCACACGGCACAGCTTTCTCTCCCCCAAAGACGAGCGCGCACACACAAGCGACCGTGCAATGGTGAGTCATCAGACCAGGCTATCGATCTCCCAACTGATCGATAAGCTTCATGCATACGAGAATAGGCCATGATCCCCTGTGCTGGTTCTGGTGACGTTCTGTGTCTGCTATCACAGAGGGTAGAGGAGGGTGGGTCACTATTATTTCTCCGCCTCCACTCTCAACCCACTTGATTCTGTTATGATCTCGTTTGATTGTAAATCAAGAATATCTTTTTTTTCGAATATCCCTGTCTCTCCCCAGCTCACCCCATTTATCTGTGTCGCATTATTCACGTCCCCTGTCTTTTTACTTATCTTTGCATATTTTCTGTTTGGCATGTTCTTATTTTGAAGTATTTATTTATTATTTTGCATAGCAGTCAATCTCTAAATTGTGCTTGGTTACTTTCTCTATCCATCCATCATTAAAATGATCTTCTAATTCATTGCATATCCCCCCTACCTATAGTTTATTTTTACCCTGGAAGTCTGCGAGCTTTCAAAGTCTATTATTTTTAATTTGTTTCAGCCTTTTTTAAACACCCACTTTGTTACTTATTGTCTATCAAGCCATCATTAAAACTATCTTCCCCTACATTCCTCGACCCCCCCATGATTTATTTCGACCCTGGAAGTCTGCGAGCTATCAAAGTCTATTATTTTTACCAATAAAAAGAGTCTGTACGTCATCACATTCAGCTGTCTGGTCTTACGTCAACAGCACTTTAACCGACACTTAATAGGCTGTCTTTATTTAAACTTGTCTGTTACTTAAGCGGTCTACTTGCCGAACGTGGGTTGTGAAAACACGAGCGAGTCAAGATTTCACTAATGCTGACTTCGTCCGAGGTGCATGTGGACAAAAATAGCAACAAAGACAGAAACACCAAAACATGGCGAGTCAAGCTTTGACTAATGCCGACTTCGTTCTAGGTGCATGTGGACAAAAATAGCAACAAAGACAGAAACAATTCTAACTAATGCTCATTGAATATGACATCTCATGGCCATGCACTGATCCACAATGCATTGCCTGATCGATGTCCTTATAGCAAATGCAAACAGTTTCCGGCCTTTATGATTTCTGTAAGGTCATCAGTGCACGTGCGGGAAAAGGGCAAATGCATTTCATTCATCGTCTGTTCCGTAACATCGATCCTATCATACCCACAATGATAATATACAGGTCGCTTTGAATTATTTAACAGATATCAAATTATCAGGAATAATTATATGACTTGTAATATCAAGCGAATAATTTGGTTTAAGTTTGTAAGCCAATCAGATATCACCAGATAACTTGCTTGTGTTGTTTACATTAAGACATTTGGTTAGTCCCTCTCTCAAAGGTCTACAAAGTTCATTGTAACTTATACAGTTGTACCTGATGAGCTCTCGCCAGTTATGAAAGTTGTTTTTCTCCATTTTTCATTAAATCCCTCTTCTGGACATAAGACTCTTGAGACAGTTTTGAATATGTGTTGCAACCCTGTTCATTATTTTTGTCTCTTACTGACCATTTCGATCGAGACTGACCATCTACTCAGACGTTAGGAGATTTTTTTATCGCTATCTAGAGACATGATAATACAGCTTACAACATCGATACAAGTCATATTCACTATGGGGAGAGACTGAGTGAAACAGAGAAAGAGAGGCATAGATAGAAAACGTCGTATTATGTTGTCGACGTATGTAAAGGGGCTTATCCTACATATAAGACCTAATGAATGATGCATATTATTATTATGCAATGTATACAAAAAAAAGTAATTTTAAAAAACTTGAAAATTTGGATACATTAAATTTCTAAGAAAATGTCAATGAATGCATTAACAGTCTATTGTCTAACTTGTTCATGTATGTGTCAGTTGTCTAATAATCCCCCCCCCCCCGCACGTGCATAAATACAAGCACAAAACACAAACATATCTCCCCAAACCGTTTATATAATCTTTTTATAGCTTGCCCAATAATTCCCTCCTCCCAGGCGGGTCTGCGACAAAACGAGCGTCAATAACGATTTATAAGTGTGAGTCATCTTTGTTTGACCACATAGAGCTGTTTACACGGACCCTTGCTGCGGAGATCTCACCCACTGACTGCACTCTCTGTCACAAACACACACATTCCACAATTTTAATTCCAAAGTCACAAGTGCACTAGTGTGAACATCCTGACATGTTTTAAAATAAAATTCAGACATTCTTTTGGCTCTTAGTCAATGGAGATTTTGAATTGACATCTGTCCAACCGGTTAACCTTTGCTCGTTGTTTGCTCCTTTATCATTAAAGATTATTTTGTATGTGTAGTTAATTTATTTTTAATTGTATCAACATTATAACGTCATGCTCCTGTGGCAAGATACTGCACCATGGTAGCGAGAGTTTCCGGGATCGAATCCAAGTTAATTTAGTGTTTTATCCGTCCTTAAATTAAATGGTTAATTTGAGTGACTTAGTTGATGGCATTTTGGTGTTAAAACTCTATAAAAAATTGCTCACCCTTGTAGGTGAGATTTTCATATTAATTAGGTCATATCTATGTTGGATTTAGCAGGGATAATCATACATATGCCGTTGAGCTGTTCAGCATCACCTTTTACACTATATCTTTACTTAAACTTATTGACAACCCTGTTATTAAGACATTACAAGCGAAATTTTTCGTCTCCTATTTCTCCTCTCCTATTTCTCTTATCCTATTTCTCTTCTCCTATTTCTCTTTCAATTGAGAGGCAAGCTTAATTCTGGAACTGTGTTAGGAGTGGTCAGGTCAGACTTATTATAAATGTAGTCGATAATACAGGTGTAAAGAAATTGTCCTACTTTAAAAAACAATAAGCTATTTTGAACTCAAATTATTAAACATCACAACTCAAATCAGACAGTATTACCACTGTCAGCATTAGGTGGGCAGCGGAAGTTGAAGCTTAAATATAGGCAATGGTAAAACGAGGTGGTAGCCATGGCAACCCGTCAAGCAGCGATCAATTGATGGCGTTTCTCCTAAGCGAGTAAAGAACCAAGCAAATTACATGTTTTGGCGTTGTACCGATGCCGGTCCTAGTCCTTAATGACTGTCTTTGGCCCAAAAGTCTTTTCTTCAGTCTCGAATTTCAGCTGTCCGAAATGATCATTGATCGCCTTGTCTTCCATTTAAAGGCCTCCTTGCCGCATCTTAGAACTCCTTAGGCAAGACCTTGGTAATTTGGTACGATAAGAAAGACGGGTTTTCTTTTACAGCAACTCAATTTGAAAATGTTATTATTATAAATCTCTCCCCCCCCCCCCCCCCATCTCACCAGCCATCCAACCGCATGGTTAAGACTAAACAGAACCCTTAAAGCAGATTTCTTGCTTCAGTTTTACCCTGATTGTTTTCGTTTTATTTTGTTCTGGTTTTTTTCTATTTTTGTTGTTTCTTACAATTTAGTTTGAGAAGCAGTTTGGTCTGACAGTTAAGGCCGTCTGTCAAATATTCACTTTAAGCCTTCATTATTGGATTTTCACCTTTTTCTTTTTGTTTGGTTTTGATTTTCTTTTACTCTTTTTGACGAACGAATTGATCAGATTTTCCCCAGCAATCGTTTTTTTGCAACTGTATTTTGGGAACGCATTCCATTGGCTCACTGATTAAGGCTCCTTGTCGGAAATGGAAGGTTGGGTGTTCGAATCCTGACCGGTTCATACATAAGTAACAACAATTTGTAAAATTGATAATCTAGCCAATGATCACCCCCCCCCCAAGTCTGCAAATTTGAACTGGGACTTAAAAATCAACATGCTCCGCCCGCCCCAATTAGCACTTTTATCGACTATCCAATGATATAGTTGCCAGAATATATGTGATTAATAAAAATTAATGTGTAAGACCGTTGAAGTAAAGCATTAGCAGCGCTCTCGCATCGTATTAAAGGATTCATGCTAAGGCAGGTTGTCCGATTGTCAGTAAAATTATATCTTGAAGGATTATACGAGTTATCTCATATTACATCCTATGAGTGGCAGGATTAGAATGACGAAGAAGCAACGTCGCCATTATAAAACACCGAGAACGTCTTGGGACGTTGGATTTTGTCATACCTAAACTTATTGTATTGTCTAACCATGTCTTAAAAATTGAACTACCGTTTCATCATACTGTTAATCTACTTATTTGTTCTCAACAAAAAAGTAGGTAAATGTCAGGGTTTCTTTAATCCATGTCTGTCTGTCTGTCTGTCTGTATGTCTGTCTGTCTGTTTATATGTCTTGTTTTAAGTCCATTTCCTTTACTCACTGACTTAAATGTTTCGAGGTCAAAACTGTAGATGATTTAAACGTTTCATAACCGCTTTTTTTTTTTTACTTTAAATGGGAAAGACATTACCGTACACCTTCAAACAACACTCAGATTAACTACTTCTAAATTACAATTATATTGTGGTGATCATTGTTAGCACATACTTATTTAAAACGAAAAACTTATATTTAAAAGACGGTTGGATAGAAGAGAGGATGGGAGCGGGAAAGGTGTTGGTGTCGGAAACAAGAGAGTCAATATAGAGAGACGGGATTATTGATTATACAACAGGGTCAATATATTATGGTCTGGATGAGAAGAGTTTAGTATAGGGGAAACAACTCAATTAATAATAAAATAATTCTTTTACATGATTACCTCCTTTATAATGTTATATGACTAAATCAGTCATCAGCAATCAGCATTAAACAGTTTTCTCGGAGTATTTGTATGTCAAATAAACTTTGTTAGTATTATAAAAAATATATACATAGGAAAATATTGACATAATAATGTTTCCATGTTTTTTTCTTGGTTGTATATTTCTTTATTTTTAGAAAAGAAGTATAACAAGAAAATCATAAGACCACAGTTAAATGTAGACAAACAATTGAGTGGAAGCTTAGTTTTGTCTTTATCAAACTAGATGTCAGGTTTTCATTGTTATTCTTTTTTTCTACCTGCCACCTATAGTTGTTTATTGCCCTTTATATGTCAAATGATTTCTAGTAAAAAAAAAATGACTACTCATCCTGTCCCAACAATTTCACTGATGTGATAAACATATTTGAGGTCTTTACAAAAGAGATAATAAGTTGAATATGATTGCCCAGTATGTTGACTATAATTTATTATTTGATTATATTATAAAACATGATTGCATTTCAATATTATGTATATTCTATCATTGTTATGATGTTATATGTGATGAATAATGCATGTTTATCATTATGATGTATAAGCAAGTTATATCCTGCATATCAGCGTTTTTTGTTGAAACTGAATATTTATTTGTGTGAGTTACTTACCACATATCGGGTGATTTTCTCGTTTTATGCTAGTTTTTTCCTTCTTTAATCACGTTTTTATTACTTTGAATTCCCAATTTTCCAAGAGAATTTTAAAGATATCGAAAATGTGTTTTAACAGCTATCTATCTGTTACTTACTGTTATAGAAATTTTCTGAAGTATTAACGCTCGATTCATCTAAATTAAATTATCACATTTTTTTGAATATCCTAAAAAATCCACGAATAACGTGAATATAACCCGATGTGCAGTATGTAACCAGCTCCAGACGAGGCGACATTAGAAGCGTTGGCTTTCACTTTGATTTGTCAATATATACCCATGATGTTATCGTTGTTATATGTAATTTATTGTCACCATTGGAAATGAAGCAATACTGAGTTGGTCAACTGGCCTTGTACTTTCCACAGGTAGCAATAAGTGGGTAGTTAAGTATAAAAAAGGTAAAACATATGTAGCTTGTGTGATTATAATTGTTGATAAACAATCTCCACCTAATGTAATGTATTGTACTATCCACTCTGTGGAACCACTGCCACTCGTTGTCTCGCTTACGTCTGCAAAATATTACGTCAGTTTTCATTTCAGTATTTAAAGTTCAGGTTTGAACTGAAAAACATTTGCACAGAGTATACCCTGACATACAGCACGCATTTCCATTTATATTTTTTTTTAGACCAAATAGGTTCTATGATTGATAATGATATGATTGATAGGGAACAGATTTGATGGCTTGCATCTATTTTGGTAAGCAGGTTAAAGTAAACAACTACTTTTTTTTATTTCAAATTTAAAGTACAGCGTTTGACTCTTTATTTGCACTCTAGGTTAGGATCAAGTGTGCCTCGGACACTTTTTGAAAAGATGCCATCCCTGAGACCATTCGGGCGACAAAGGAAAAAATTAAGGAATTATAATCTTTTTATATTCAGAATGTATAGACTTTAGATTTCAATACATTATACAGGATCGACAATGTCTCTTGCCAAGCTGACCAGAATGTTTGTTGTGGCGGTTGTTGTTGTTGTTGTGCTTATGTCTTATACACACAGTTTGTTGTCTATTATGTTTGATGTTGTTGTCATCTGTGCTATCACTGATCATCAAAATATATCACTGTCTCTCTTTCATGCTTAGCCGTGTTTTATTTCAATAATATTAGATCGATTTCATTTGTTGTATTCTTTACTATATACATCTTATTTCATTATCCTGTCCATCTTTTTGTTTTTTAAGTCCATATTTTTGGTTTTACCTGTGTAAATTGTTTTTCGTTGTTTTCTTTTTTGGTCACACATTTTTAGATTGTGTTTTATATACTTATTCTTAAATTTAAGTTCTTCTCATGTGATTTTATTTTGGTACATTGTACAGTATCATGTTAAGCTTTGGCTAATGTCATTAATTCTTCTTGGTTTGATCTCGACCAAGGTGAATTTTGTCATGAAAGGGACGCAATTACCCCACGACGACCCAGTTTGTACTCTTATCGTTCATTTTACTTATTGCTCCCCCTGCATCAAAGTACAACTAGCATTTAACGCGAAATGATTATCAAAAACTCATAAAACTCAGATCCATTGACTAAACCAGGACTCGATTTTCTTTTGAAAAGAAGTTAAATACAATGCTGGCAGCTCTTTTTTAAATTCATCTTTGACCTGTAAATAACTCTTACATACAATATAGAGCAGTCAGTGTTTAACAACCTGTATCCTATTGATGTATTATTCAACCATTGTTTGTTATATTCAGTTACAGGCAATATGAAAACTGATGTTTGACAGTTTATTTACTGTTCCATATTTTAATAACGTAGAGCAAATAGAAAATAACGATAAAATCATCACTACTCCAAATACATACACACATTGTATTTCGGGTCACCTTTTATATTATCTGCGTTTGGCCTTATTCTGATATGGACATTTTTAGCGCTTTTTCGTGCGTAGAAGATCTATAAACTGTTTTGTCTTTATCATTTAAACCCCTTTGTAGTTTATTCAGGACAAGCTGTCTCAAATCAATTTCATCCCTGTTTTATTTAAACTCGTAGATTCCTTTTTTCTATGCCAATGTTTATGTTGTCATTCCACATCCTTGTCGTTGTTTCTGTACTTTTGTTCCTCATTTGTCTGTTTGTGATTTTATTTTGGTACATTGCACAATATCATGTAAAGCTTTGGCTAATGTAAATTAATTCTTCTTATTTTGATCTCGACCAAGGTGAATTTGTCCGAGTTGATTGCAGGAGATCAAAAACGAACAAATTAGAAGTGCAAAATTAAAAAAAAAAAAAGTTACACAATATGCCAGGACACAAATAACTACATTATTAAAAACGACAAAAATTACGACATAATCAAGTATTATTCATACTTCATACAACAGCAGCATCATCAACATCAAAGAAACGCCAAGAAGCTCTTGTTTACTTACATTATATTCAAAAGATTGAACATAATTTGGAAAATAACTTAATCCAGACAAACTAATTGACATTTTACAACTTTTATTGTTGTAAGTCTCGTTAAGTGTGGTTTTAATTTCTGTTCTGTAGCGTACGGATATAAAATCCTATGTATTTTATAAATGGTTTGAATAAACAACATCTTACGGTTTATCATGATTAAATTAAAAATGGCAACCGCTTATGTTAGAAATAAGGGACGCAACTACACCACGACGACCAAGTTGGTACTATTATCGTTTATTTTACTTATTACTTCCCTTGCACCAAAGTATACGTTAATGCAAGTCCTGCGTGGTGCTTTCTTTGTTGTAATGCACTTTGTCTTCAGAATTTAGTTTAAAGAAAAGCCGTATATAGCGCTTTGTAAAATATTTGTTATCAATGATTTTATGTAATTCTTAAATAATGCTATTGTTTTGATATATGAATAACAGTTAATCCATATTTTGACATATATATATAAATCAGATAAAAACAAGTTTGAAACATTTTACTTATTCCTTTTTTTCGTTTTGTCTCTTCTTCCTTTTTATTTTCAATATGAATTAATATTCCGCATCAAATATATATCAACATTATGCCTTCCAGTCCACTTTCATCTGGTCTCTCCATCCATTTCTTCATGTTTTTAGAAAAATCTGTTTTTATGAAACGTTCGGTAAGAAATACCAGTTGCATTTTCTTTAATTTTGCCGATGCACTTTCAGGTTCTAGTGTAAATTAATTAACTATATTTTTTGACGACAAAGACAGTGATCTTGGTTTATTTCATTTATTTTCAGCCGACAAGTTAAAAGGCTATCCACGTATTGAGACACACCCCAAGCTTAGATCGGTTGAGAAAGATCGCAGTGTCTTGCTTCAGTGCGATGCCAAGGGAGAGCCCAAACCAACAGTCATGTGGCTCAAAGATGGATTACCAGTGGATACTTCAGACCCTAGAATACAGATCATGGAAACAGGTAACATAGTTTGTGTAATTTTTTTTTAAACTAATTGAATACACGCGACAGTTAATCCTGAGCTTTGATTTGTCTTATTCCATTTGAAGGAATAATTCATAAATATGAGTTTTCAAAAAGGAATCAGTTATCTGTCAACTCACCTAAAGTGACTTCATCCAAGCAGATGACCTAACATTTCTGAGATTTGATAAAAGAGGTCTCCTGTTAAGCATTGAGTGGCTTTATAGCATCATTAAGGAACTGGGGTATCCATTATTTTTGTAATCGTCATCATTTATTAGACACCTACTCTTATTTTCTCTTCTTCTGGTTCACAAAAAGTTCAAAATGTGTTCTGTGCAAAGTAAAGTAACCCAAGCAAGAACAGATTAACGAGGAAAGAGTTACAATCTCGTTAAGTTACAGACATGCTTCCCTCATACAACCACTGATTCTCTCTCTCTCTCTCTCTCTCTCTCTCTCTCTCTCTCTCTCTCTCTCTCTATCTCTCT